>CAUDMG010004029.1:1505000-1617500 GCA_958450375.1 Homarus gammarus | reverse complement strand
TTAGTATTTTGACAGAATTCCTAAGGGCAAAGGTTTCAGAGCCAAATGTAAGAAGTGCAATCAAGAAATTCAGGGTATTGTAAGCAGAATGAAGAAGCACATGGTGATCTGCCAAAAGCAGACCAGCACCCTATCTGAAGGAGGTGAGTTTTTAAAAATACAGCACTGTACTGTTGTTGATATTTTTTCATTGGTAAAACCTTGTGATTGCAGAGTAGGCTACAGTATCTTAATATTATTGTCCCTTTCTCTTTTTGAAGTTAGTTTTCATCAGCAAAACCTTATGGTTACAGATTACAGTATGTCAGTATCTTAATATTACTGTAGTGTATCTTTTTCTTTTTCAAGGTAGTGTTCTTCAGCTAAACTTTATGGTTTCAGTTTTCATCAACAAAACCTTATGGTATTGCTTACAAATTACATTCTTATCCATTTCCCAAGTTTCCTTTGACAGTAATTTAGTATCATTAACAAGAATAGTTACTGATTTTTTTTCCTTGATAAGACTCCTAGAAAATTCTGAATCTGTTAAATAATGTAATGCACTAAAAATTTTATGATTTACATAAAGAACGGGCCTTTTTTTTCTACCTTTACGTTGGGAGTTACCATTGTTGCTTATTGGCATGGACCCTGTGAAGATGTGATTGGCAGTATTATGGTGATGGTGGAAAAATTTAGTTAAATTACATAATTTTGGAACAAGAAGAGCGTATAGTTGCATATGTTGTGAAAATGGGCATGGAAGATTAAAAATTGTAAAATTATGCACTATACTATATGATATCAACCCTCTGGACATATCCTCCCCTCCTTCCTCCCAAGGACATAGCTATTCATCCTTGACATTTCTCTCTCCATGACACGAAAAGAGAAATAAATGGATATTTGAATTGTTTTCATGTTCTCATTTACCATCCTAAAAGACTTAGAGTAAACAAACAATACCGGAATGTATTTAATAAACATCATGACTGAGCTGGACTCTAACCCTTACGCCCTGGGTGTTTCACTACCTCCAGTGGTTTAAGGGCTGTGAAGGTGGTGAAACACCCAGGGAGTAAAGGGTTAGAGTCCAGCTCAGTCATAATGTTAATTAAAAACAATTTGTTGGCTTCTCATAGGCCATAGCCATTTATAACAATATGTAGTTCACACCTTTACATTGCAACAATGAAATAGATTATGTTGCTATTACTGTATAAAATAAATTACACAGGAGCAATAAAGAGCATGTGTGAGAAAGTGTGAAAGTGATAGATAAATAAGTGATAGAAAGTGTCAGTGCCAGAGTGTATTATACACAGTAAGACTGCAGACATACTTCATATAGGTGGCATTTATTATTTTATTTATCTTCAGATACTGATGAGCCACCTGACGAACCACAGCAAACCGCTTCTTCAGAGACATTGTCATCACCACATTCAAGCACCTCACTTTCAAAAACTTCATCATCATCATCTCTAGTTAAAGATATATCAGATGCTCCTTCTCCCTCACCATTTAAGAGAGATAAGAGGGATAGTTCTATGGAACAAAGAAGCATAACTGGTTTTGTGATAAAAACTACCAAGTCTGAAAAAGTCACTTTGGATCAGCAAGTTGCTAATTATATATATGCAACAAATTCCCCCTTCCGAACAGTGGAGCAAGAAGAGTTTATCAAGATGATTAAAATGCTAAGACCAGGATATGTTCCACCTAATAGACATCAAATTGGAGGGTCTCTTTTGGATCAAGCCTACGATTCAGTGATTAAGAATTGTTCAGAAGAACTTAGTGGGAAAACAGTTTGCATGGCCATGGATGGATGGAGTAATGTCCATAATGAGCCTATAGTATGTATGACTAACAGCGGACAACCGTATTTATCTTGTTGACTCTATAGACACAGAATCAAGACACACAGCTGAATATCTGTTGAAATTAGCTGAATGTGCTACAAAAAAGTGTGAAGACAAATTTGGATGCACAGTTAGAAGCTGTGTAACAGATAATGCTGCTAATATGGCAAAAATGAGAAGTGAATTCGGACAAGATAAATCCATTATAACATATGGTTGCTCTGCACACCTGTTAAATTTGCTTTCACAAGACCTGCAAATCAAGAACATTAAGGAGCACATTACTGAAATCATTAAGTACTTCAGAAATCATCACATCCCAGGATCTTTGTATAGAAGAGCAGGAGGAACAATGCTAGTAATGCCATCAGACACACGATGGAACACAGTGACAGATTCTATTGAATCATATTTAAAGAACTGGGAGACCCTTGTCAAAGTGTGCAAAGAAAATAGTGAAGACATTGATAAGAAAATTTAAAGGAAAGTTAATGATAAGGCATTAAAAAGAATTGCAGAAGACTATTTAGAGAGACTTCAGCCTATTGCTGTGGCATTGGACTGTGTCCAGAGAGAACATACCCTCTTAAGTGATGCTGTAGAAATCTGGGTAAAACTGAAAACTGATATTAAGGAGTATTTAACAGATAAGAAGGATATGGATAATTTTGAAAAAAGAATCAAAGTAGCATTGACACCTGCCCATTTTCTAGCTAATGTGATAGATCCAAGGTATCAGGGCAGACATCTGACTCCTGAGCAGCGAGACATTGCAGAACAGTATGTGTGCGAGTCTCTTCCACATTTCCTTTCAACATTAATGTCCTTCCATGGAAGAAGTGCACCATTTAAAGAGGTATATTTTGGTAAAGATGTTGTAAAATCTCTCACCCCTTGCTTGGTGGCAGTAATGATATGACAGAAAATGCAATGGATGTTCCTAGGCAATTATTTACAGCTGTTGCATCATCAGCAGGGGTTGAGAGAATTTTTCCCACATATGGATTTGTACACTCAAAGGTAAGAAATCGCCTAGGACAGGGAAAGGCATCTAAGCTTGTCACAGTGCATCAGCGTTTCAATGTTCAACTAAGCTAATTTAAATGTTTGAACTATTTTTGTTGTTTACAGAATGAGAATATTGTGTTGACTTGAAGTTATTACCGGTAATTCTTAATACACTATAATCCTACAAATGTAAGAAAATAAACTTGTTACCAGTATTATTTTTTTTTACAAAATGAGAATATTATTCTGTTGACTTGAAGTTAAGTTATTAATTTTTGAAACACTGTAATGCTATAAGAGCATTTATGTTAAATTTCATTATTACGTTTGGATTTGTGCACTCAAATGTAAGATATGTTACCAGTTTTCTTTTATTTTACAAAAAGAATATTATTGTGTTAAATTCCATTGATTCATCTACTGCATAAATATCTTAATGCCAATTTTCTGTATATTATCCTGAATAAGCTTTGGTTGAAAAATACTGTTTTTATGCTTTAAAAATACTATTTTAATGCGATAAGGAAAAAAAAGAGATTTAAATAAAAAAATCCGATTTAAATCAAATAAATCGATTTTTTTTATTTAAAGCAAAAAATCATGACTTTTCCAACCCTAAAACTATGCAGAAAATGCATGCTTTCACAGATGGAGGCTGGACTACTTATATAGTATCCTCGGTCTGGTTACTATAGCGAGGGTAATTTTGTCCATTTGTTAGTTTTACTACAATGTACTTTAACAGTGGTGCCACATTTCACAAAACATGCCAGCCACTGTACCCGTTATATATGGAGGCACCTTGTACCTGTAGTGGCCGTGAGGAGATGTAGGAGTTATGGTGAGAACCTTCTTGGGAGGCTCCTCCACATCCTTCACCTGGCCTCAAGCACCTCGGCCATACGTGATGGAGGTGTTGCTTAGGTAATGGTCACGAGATGGCCGGCTAAATGGTACAATCCCGCACCTTGAGAGTTCCCCTGGGGACATGTAGCTCAGGTCCTGGGATCTTCAAGGCCCACACATTAGATATATTCCCTGACTGGTGGTTTAAGAACGTATCTAACTGGCACATTCCTCCGGTGACAACATAGATGTTGACGACCGAAAATGGTGCCAAAATTGCAATGCAGACCAATGATAACCAGAGGCTTCATCCAACTGCCTAGTTAGGGCGGAGAAGAATTACAGTACGGAGCTTTCAGAATCCTGCCACGGAATTCGTGGAAGGTGGCCTCGTTTACGAGGATCAATGACCAGATGTGTTACATATCGTGGCCGTAAAGTACCTTCCAGGTCGTCCTCAACGTCGGTTATCAAAGATCACCCAGCAGGTCGGGGCTCTATATTATACTCAGGGTCGGGAATAGCACTGAGTTGTAATAAATATTTAATACGCATTTCTGTGTCTGTATGGTCACTGTGCTCATTTAAACGCACACTGAAGAAAATATTGGGTTCATGGTGCCCAGTGTGTTTACTGCACTGTTTGTGTGACGACGGGAAGGAGAGGCATTGAGGAATCTCTCTCTCTCTCTCTCTCTCTCTCTCTCTTTTCTTCAGGTGTGTTGTGTTGAGGAGACTTCAGGTGTGTCGTGCTGTGGAGACTTCAGATGTGTTGTATTAAGGAGACTTCAGGTGTGTTGTGCTGGGGAGACTTCAGGTGTGTTGTGTTGAGGAATTTCAGGTGTGTTTCCTACCTTAAAAAAAAAGACCTTAAATCCTATCTTAAAATCCACTTCTGGACAGAATCAAAACATCTTATCCAAATAAAAAAACAAAAACAAAACAAAACACGAAAACACAAAATATGGTATTCGATCATCACCCACCAACACTAAGGGAAGGTGTTGGTGGATTTGGGTCACGAAAATGTTTCCACTCACATGTGTGGAAGGGGCGGTGTGAGAGTTGCTTATTCAGGCGAGCACAGTTTAATGGTCCCTCTCTCCTTCATTCCTCTCCCCTCCCTCCTCCTTCAAACCTTGATGATCATTAAAACTTGGCTCGTTTAAAAAATAATTTCGTAGAGTCCTTTTACATTACTGATGGGGAAGGAGGGTAGGGCTGGGTAGTTATTGGTTTGGGAAAGTTAGCGTTTCCAGGTATGTGTGGCTGTGACTGACGGGCTGTTCACTTATGTGCGTTAAATCAAGGATTATGAAACTTTAGGAGAATAGCTCACTCCAATGGGTGAACGCGTTCACCGTCCAGTGGCGCCGCTAAGCTGTTGAGGAGTAAACAAATTAATTACCAGGCAAGGAATAAAGGAAAACGAAGAATTCGGTGAAATCACGTTTTTCTATTTTTTTGTTCATTTTTTATAGCAGCTATAATGGGGCCCCCGGTGTTGTGCAGCTATCAAGTGCTCTACCACCTCTATAAGGAACATAAACTTGTCTTTCTTACGATTTCCAAAAGATCCAGAGGCTAGGCGAAGCGTACACCTACTTCTGTCAATGGTAACTGCTCATTAGTTTCTACGAGATCTTTCTTTATTTAATGCATTTAGTACTGACAACGTTCAACTCTTCAGAATTCTTAGTTAACATCAGAGTATCAGAATATAGAAGAAAGCCGATACTGTTGTATTCTAGAAAATATAGGCTGAAACTTTGAAATTTTATGTCATTATTCGTTTTAGGACCACACACGACTTTCTGGAAGAAATAATGTTTTTTCCAGAACATTTTGATGTGTTTTGAATGGATTTCATATTCATTTCTTGAGCAAATTCCTGAAAACCTTACTAACCCAACCCAAATTGTATGGTAAAAATATGCAAAAAACGAACCAATCCTAACAAAACCTCGCCTAACCAAATCAAACCTAACTTTACCTAACCTATCTTTACCGAACGTAACCTTACCTTTGTCTAGGCGATTTTCGTTCGTTTCGTGAAAAAACAAACGGTTAAGAATCGTCAGTACAACCACGGAACCCTATGATGAATTTTATATTGGAAGATAGAGTGAATATGCTTATGCAAATATTCTCCTTTTAGACCTATTTCCCTCTATACAAAGGCTAAGGTTCCTTAAAGTAATGTGCCAGTTTATATTTCATTATTATCTTAACATGCTATGTGCTAAATTCTAGTACTTATTTACTTATAGTACTTAGGTACTAATTTACAGCAGTTAGGAATGTATTTTGTTGTTTGTGAACTCACTTAATTTTTTAGTATACTTTGTGGGTTTTCTTGTTGCTAGTTATTAAACTACTGTAGTTAAGTACTAACTTATACAAACTTACAGCACTTGGGTAGTTTTTTGTAAATATCTAGATCCGCCGCTGGAATTTTTTTTAGCCTAAACAAGGGACGTTATAGTCATGCTGAACTGTATGCCTGCATACCTGTATACATTACCTGCATAGTTTATATACGTGACAATTTCACTGAATAAATAATAATTTTATTACTATTATTCCAACACTTGTATCTGTAATTTTATTTCTTTACTATCGTGTGTGTACTCAGATTAATTGTACAATTACTGTTGATTCTGTATTAATTAATAACACTTGAACCTACAGTGTTGTTTTAGAAAAGAAATTCATTGTATAGTCGCCAAAAGAGTTCTGGAACAGCTGGCACGACATGGTTGGTATGCTTGATTGAGAAGTGACTCGGCATTCGTAATAATTTACTGTATGTTGCTCATCTGTATAGTATTCACAGGTGAAGAGAAGTAATTTAATATGCGATAAAACTTCTTCAGGACTGTTCAGGTTTCTCGTTTGTTTTATCATATTTTATGACGCTTTGAGCGTCCGAGAATTTTTTTTGCTGATTACAACCCACCTGTACTGTCGATTTTACGCCAAATGACTTATATTTCTATCTCTCAGTAATATAGTACTGTACCTGTGTTCCTACCTGTAATGTTGTTTCTCAGCCAATGGTACTATTGTTTATTAATTACGAATACTTTTACTTGTACTGATATTTCTGAATTCATAAACATTCGCAAACTTCGTTGAAAGCAGCGGTTCCCGAAGTTCATAATAATTGGTCAGTCACTTCTTAATTCTTTTACGAGGAACCGTGGACAGTTACTCAAGCAGTACTGTATGTAGGACACCTGTGGAACATGAGGGAGGAGCAGTGGACTGCTACTCAAACTATGTCACATTGGAAATTTACAACTGCACCAGAAAAGACTCATTAATACAGATTTTTTTAATTTAACTGACAAAATAATTCAATGAATGTGACAACATAGTAGAGTCAATCAATGGTTACTGTGCAGTTGTTTTTTCTGGGCTATGATGCCATCAAAACGTGAACCGTCTTTGCCAGACCACATCTGGATCGTCTTAAACTTGTTACGACTCTTTATTAAGTTTGATGCATCCAACGGAGAGAAACACTCAAAAGGTATATAGATCCAAAGGGCAACAGCTCACGACATTCATCAATCACACCAGAATTGTTTATTTCTCATCTCTTGAAGATTTCTTTAGGTGACGAATCTAAATTAGTTACAAGAACCACGGCGGGTACTAGGTCAGCATTACAAATAAATGGGTTTTTCGCCAATTTCATATTCTCCCTCTTCAAATCCGGAAAACCTCTTTGAAATTTGGGAACATCACAAAATTCCGGTGTTCCACGCAGTTTCTGTTGAGTTGCAATTTGACGAAAAAAGCTGGGATATAAACAGTATGAGTTATCATGTAGGAATCTTTTCTTTGCATCCTCATGTTAAGTTCATTCAACACCTGAAGAATTTCCACAATATACACCATTCGTACTTCAGTGTATTCAAGTATCAACTGTTTACCCTAACTCAGGAACACTTGATGCATTGTATTGCAGAACAACAATAATATTATTAATTATTACGTTTGAAAGATTATACTTTTCTTCAGAACTTTTTCATTGACCCCTTGATTACCCCTTCATGGACCCCTTGATTACCCCTTCATGGACCCCTTGATTACCCCTTCATGGACCCCTTGATTACCCCTTCATGGACCCCTTGATTACCCCTCCATGGACCTTTTGATTACCCCTCCATAGACCCCTCGGTTACCCCTCCATGGACCCCTTGATTACCCCTCCATGGAATATCTTGATTACCCCTCCATGGACCCGTTGATTACCCCTCCATGGACCCCTTGATTACTCCTCCATGGAGCCCTTGGTTACCCCTCCATGGACCCTTTGATTACCCCTTCATGGACCCCTTGATTACCGCTCTATTGACCCCTTGATTACCCTTCTATTGACCCCTTGATTGCCGCTCTATTGACCCCTTGATTACCCCTCCATGGACCCCTTGGTTACCCCTCCATGGATCCCTTGATTACCCCTCCATGGGGCCCTTGATTACCCTTCCATGGACGCCTTGATTATCCCTCAATAGATCACTTGTTTACCCCTTAATGGACCCCTTGATTACCGCTCTATAGACCCCTTGATTACCTCTCCATGGGCTCCTTGATTATCCCTCCATGGACCCCTTGATTACCCCTCCACGGGCTCCTTTATTATCCCACCATGGAGCCCTTGATTACCGCTCTATGGACCCTTTGATTACCCCTCCATGGGATCCTTGATTATACCTCCATGGGTCCCTTGATTATCCCTTCCATGGACCCCTTAATTATCCCTCCACAGGCCCCTCGATTAACCCTCCATGGTCTCCTTGATTATCCCTCCATGGGCCCCTTGGTTACTCCTCCATGGGCCCCTTGATTACCCCACCATGGGCTCGTTGATAATCCCTCCACGGGCCCTTTGATTATCCCTCCAGGGGCCCTTGATTACCCAACCACGAGTTCCTTGATTACCCCACCATGGGGTATTTGATTATCCCTCCACGTGCCCCTTGATTTCCCCTCCATAGGCCTACAATTTGGGAACCGCTTATCGTCATCACCGCCTCACCGTTTTCATTTAAATTTTGAGACAATACATCTTATTCAGACTAAGTTCAGGACACCAACTTGAAGACTATGTCGAATGTCACAAGAAGGTTATCCCTGAGGAGGAAAAGTTGTCCAGAGCTCTTTTGAATTTAAGTACAGTAGAGGTTTATGAAAATTTACATGCTTAGTAGAGGAGTTAATTAGATGTTTTTTTTTTCTGATAAGTTCAGACAAAGTAAAACGATTTTTATCTCTGATACTTTTGGCGCATTTTACTCATAATCGAAATATCGTGAGTTGAAAATCAGAAAACTAGTAGAAAAATTCTAAGCTATTATTGCATTTGTTGCTACCAACCGAATCTTGTGATTTTTTTCTTTTTAAACAATAGGGTTAGACAATTGTAAGGCACTTTTCTTCTATGACGTTTCCCTCGCAAACGACCAAGAACCGAGCTTTGCATCCCAGACTCCCCATCTGGGATGCAAAGCCCCAGTTATGAAGTTTAGGTAAGGAGAGGTAGGTTTGGTTGGTCAGAATAACTTAATTAATAATACGTGATTGATAGCACCAACCAAACCTACCTAACCTTACCTAACTTCGTAACCCCCCCCCCCCCCCCACCCACCCGGCATGTTAAATATTTCATTGTAGGTTATTTGCGAAAGAAATATCGTAGAAGAAAATTGTCTTAGATTTGTCTAACCTACTGTTTGCAAAGAAAAATCACAAAACTCAGTTGGTGTCACCAAAAGAAATAATAGATATTCTTGTAGTTTTCTGATTTTCAACTCCTGATTATAGGTTATAGGTAAAATGCGCCAAAAGTGTTATAGATGGAAATTGTCTTTTGTTTGTCTGACATTATCATTAGCAAGAATAACAACCAAAGAAACCTAAGTACAGTATTCTGAGGGCACTATTTAACATCAGTAGACAAAGTGCCCGATGTTAATGAATAATGCCACAACTGAAGTTCAAAGCTCACTACCGTGTCCACGTAATTTTATTTTTATGTTCTTTTTTCAAGTAAAGAATAAAATGGCATATGCACAGTCTTTTTTTCACTTGCTTTCAGGCAAAATTGTCAGTCTGGTGTGTGATAGGAAAACGGATTACTCTTCGACTTGAGATGAAAAATGGCTCTTGTTTTCTACCTTTTATATAACAAAATGATTTTACAAATAATCATCTCTTTTGTCTTTGAAATTGTCTTTTGCCTTTTTTAATGATGAAGTAAGCCTTTTAAAATACTGTACTTATGGTATTTTAAGAAAAATACGATATGTAGCTTTTCTTTTTCAGTTCGTATAAAGAGAGAGAGAGGTGTAACATTATGGACGTCTGTTTTACTGTAAGGTAGGGGGGACGTGGTCGACGTGGTAATTGCTGTTAACGAGCTAAAGATAATACCGTACCGACATTTTCATCTGTACTCACCACTGAAGATGTTAATTACACGAGAGCGCTTGGGAACTTCGTGTTTTCTTGTTTCCTTGTGGTTATCAGCATATATATATATATATATACATATATATATATATATATATATATATATATATATATATATATATATATATATATATATATATATATATATATTGTTTACATTACAATTATTTGTTGTTGTGTACAAATGGAACCTCGATAATATTCTTCCTGTGACCATTCCCACTCCTCGCATCACACTACACGGTCACCCATCCAACATACCGAAATATAGCCCACACTGTTCTCCCCCGTACACACAGTCCACCGACCCTACTATCCGGGATTACAACGTACAATATCACCACACATTCATATTATCCACCATGTACAGTAGATGGCACACTTTCCTCAGTAGAGGCGCTTCGTCCGAGGCCACGAAAATGTTGTCCAGTTTGTAGATGTTTATGTTCTCTCCCAGTTTTGATTGATTGATTGAAATATTTTATTTAACAGAAAAATACAGATACAGAGTGGATAATAATAACAATATTAACATGGCTGAGCCAGTTAAGAACCTGAGCTCTCTTTGAGGCACCTGATATATACTATACATTTATCTCAAGGAAGTATTATGTAACATTTAGTATCATCTGGAATAGTACAATAGCATGGTGGTAATAAGAACATCTCTTAATGTTACCACGGTTATCACTTCTATATTTATTTATTTATTTATTTTTTTTGTTTTGTTTTTTGTTTATTGGGCACTCCCCTACATCATTGTGTAAGGTGAAGCGCAGAAGCGTTTACAGCGCCAAACAGGGAAGCATGCTAAGTTCATGCTTGCCTTTATGTCTCATGAGTTAAGGGCTTAGAAGCCTGAAGAGTCAAGGGCGTAGAAGCCTGAAATTTATTTATTTTGATATTTATTATTTTTATTGTTTATTTATTTGTTTATTTTTTATTTATTTTTTATTTATTTATTTTTTTATTTATACATACATATACACATACATATACATATACACACACACACACACACACATATATATATATATATATATATATATATATATATATATATATATATATATATATATATATATATGTAACCGGTCGGAATTTACTGGACTTTAATTTCTCACTTGACTTGGGGTTTATTTAAAATTAATAGATGGTAATGGCAGTGGAAGCGCCCCTTTGAGAAAAATCCCGAACCAGCACAAGAACACTTAAAACTACTAAACAAAATAAATTGTCCGTGACCCGTGGAAGGATAGCATCTGTGACTGGGATGAATGAGACACACTGTTACATTTAGACACTTATATTCCCTCCAACACTACAAACACAATCCAATAATGGTACACCAATATGCGCACCTCTTAACTTGAACTTAAAACACTACTCTGGGGAATAAAAGTTATACATGATATAAAAATTATTAGAACCTCAGGCAACAATAAATTTGAAGTATTAAGAACTGTTCCGTGCACACATGAAACAGGCCTTAAAGGCTTTCACACAATAATATCAGTCACTTAGGTACCAAAAAAAGAAATTAACTACTCTACAATGAATAGGCCTTAAGGGCACTCAACAAAATTATATGTCACTGAGGAATGGTAATAAAATGAGAAATTAAATACTCTACAATGAATAGGCCTTAAGGGCACTCAACAAAATTATATCAGTCACTGAGGAAATGGTAATAAAACATGAAATTAAATACTCTACAATGAATAGGCCTTAAGGGCACTCAACAAAATTATAGCACCCCAACAGATGCACACTTCCTAACCTAACCTAACCACTACTCTGGGGAACAAGGTTATACCTGAGATCAGAATTATGAAGAACAATCAGAGGCATTAAAAGAATCAAATCACAGTATCACTCTGGTTCCACTTGATGGCACAAACATTCAAAACAATATTATCAAAATTATCTAGAAACTATTAAATTACACCCGTAATAAGGGAGGGAAAATGTTCCTCCAGGTATCTCCTAGAGACCTAGACTCACGGTCTCAGTGTGTGACCATTAGTCTACTCAGATAGCCTCAGTGTACTCCCAGTGCGTCCATAAAGCGGACGGGAGTGAGCCAATCAGACCTTGTACAGTTGAGAGAAGCTTTAGCGTCCCGTGTCGTTTAGTTGTCGGGAGCACTCGTTCACTCAAGAGATCCTTTGGTACCCCGCTAAACAGTGACAGGCCTACTTTGATCGGTCCAATGGCGACAATCGCCACCCTCAATCCTCAACGGCAGTCTCAAACGGCAGTCAATCTCAGGTCAACTCCAGTCAACTTCAGTCAAGTGGGTTCTCACGGAAACCCTGAAATGAACTCACTGTTAGCTCTAGTTTACTTTATCACTGCCCTATCTAACCCTGTCTGAGATCGAATGAGACTTACTTGTTATACTGCAATATTTCAGCACAGGTGACTAGGCCACGTGACTATTTCTGGGACAGACGCGCAGGGACGTCTTGTTCGTGTGAGTGCTATCCGGGACTGAGAGAGAGCCCGCTTCGTGTCCTCTCAAGGCGTTAGCTTAGGCCTACGTGACCTATTTTCCGCCTAACTAATAACTCCTTGGGACACCCTTTAACATTATTCAGACTGCTAAACGATCTATAATAATTTCAAATTCAATAATAGTCCCTTAACTTCATGAATCGCATCATTATTAATCCGGTAAATTACATTTAATATCATATAGGCCTAGTTCCGCAATCTCCCACTATGTGCGGGGAGCGCTCTCTTCCCTCAGACGACCTTGAACGCTCAGTACCGCTAATGGCGGGGCATTCGAAATTACTCTGAAATTTCTGAATATTACAATCGACCCCCCTAAAAAAAGACAGCACTGTCCTCATGTGCTGAGAAGACCATTCATACGACCATAGTGACCCGAATACACCCCACACACGGCACTGGAAACCCTGACGCCCCTTTTACCCTTATTCGAGTGGGCTGCAACACCACGCCTGCAGGCTCCAGCTCCCGACGGTAGAAAAGTTCATCAATTAGCGACACTTCTGCCCCAGTATCTGCTAAACCCCACATTTCACGACCCGCTACCAGCACCGAGGCCTTAGGACACTCTGCTTTCAGCCTTAAGGTACCTTCTGTTGTGATTAAATTTGTCATGCGAACCACGCTTGACCATGGGTCGGCTCTCTCTTGACTCATAACATCGCCGGAGGAATCTATTGGTGAGGCCAGGAACGGTTGGCGAGGACTGCCTGGCCTTGGCCATTTCCCGACCGCCAGTTCTGATTGTTATTTCCAACTCGATACTGGCCATTGGCCACGTATCCCCTTGGGACACTCTCTCCTGGTCTGGACCCGTTCGTGCAATTGAAACTGAAATGGCCCTCTTGTCCACACGCATAGCACCTCGGGGGAATCGAGCCTCCAGTCTGCGGCTCGTTCTCTCTTCCTTTAGTCAGCGGTACCTCCCTCAAAGCCTCTCGTTTTTGTTCCGCCTCTCTCAGCCCCGTGATCCACTCGTCTAGACTATGGTGAGGATACTTCTTGATCTCATCCACTAACCACATACGGCTTTGTTCCTCCTTGAGCCCCCGAGTGATTGCATCTCCCAACAGGGCCTTATCATATTTATGATCATGGTGGTTCAACTCATCGTTTAAATCTAACATAGCATCATAATATTCAAGAAGCGTTTCGTTGCTCCCTTGTTTCCGCGTCATCACCTTCTGAATGGCGTCGTACGTGGCCGTCGGTCCGCCATATTGCTGCTTCAAATAACAAGTTAACTCATCTACGGTTTCCCAGTCTCTGCGTGCGTTGTATACGCGATCTGCCGCAGGCCCCGCAAGATGCCTTATTATGAATTGGATTCGACTGACTTCGTCTCCGTCTAACAGCTTGAGGGTTCGGTCAACCTCTCTTAACCACTTTCCTACCTCTATTCCTGGCCTACCGTCGAACTTAGACATGGTCAACCCGGCCCCGAGACTAGTTCCCTCTCTACTATTGTGTCTCCTCATCTCCCACATTGTCTCATCGTGCTGTATTTTATACTGTGTCTTTACCCTATCTAGTGCATCCCCCAACAGAGCTATGTGTTGTTGGTGTTCCGTCTCTAACTGTTGCAATTGTGTGTGGTACTCCCCCCTTAACTGTTGTACATATACTCCATACGCCCCCCTGATTTGGTTCACCCATGCCTGACATTCCCCATTGATCTTCCCTTCTAACTGTTCCAATCGCTCCTGGTACTCACCCCGGATTTTCCCCTCTAGCTTCCCAATACGTTCCACGAACTCTTCTCTCAACTGCACCGTCAACCACAACAACCCCATTCCCACGGCGAGCATGAGTAGAGTTGGGGTCACACTCTCTACCGTTTCCATCCACTCCATGATTACGCTCATTATCCCAACCACAGAACTATCAGTCACGAAATAAAATTAACTACGCTCTGCTACCATTTGTAACCGGTCGGAATTTACTGGACTTTAATTTCTCACTTGACTTGGGGTTTATTTAAAATTAATAGATGGTAATGGCAGTGGAAGCGCCCCTTTGAGAAAAAATCCCGAACCAGCACAAGAACACTTAAAACTACTAAACAAAATAAATTGTCCGTGACCCGTGGAAGGATAGCATCTGTGACTGGGATGAATGAGACACACTGTTACATTTAGACACTTATATTCCCTCCAACACTACAAACACAATCCAATAATGGTACACCAATATGCGCACCTCTTAACTTGAACTTAAAACACTACTCTGGGGAATAAAAGTTATACATGATATAAAAATTATTAGAACCTCAGGCAACAATAAATTTGAAGTATTAAGAACTGTTCCGTGCACACATGAAACAGGCCTTAAAGGCTTTCACACAATAATATCAGTCACTTAGGTACCAAAAAAAGAAATTAACTACTCTACAATGAATAGGCCTTAAGGGCACTCAACAAAATTATATGTCACTGAGGAATGGTAATAAAAATGAGAAATTAAATACTCTACAATGAATAGGCCTTAAGGGCACTCAACAAAATTATATCAGTCACTGAGGAAATGGTAATAAAACATGAAATTAAATACTCTACAATGAATAGGCCTTAAGGGCACTCAACAAAATTATAGCACCCCAACAGATGCACACTTCCTAACCTAACCTAACCACTACTCTGGGGAACAAGGTTATACCTGAGATCAGAATTATGAAGAACAATCAGAGGCATTAAAAGAATCAAATCACAGTATCACTCTGGTTCCACTTGATGGCACAAACATTCAAAACAATATTATCAAAATTATCTAGAAACTATTAAATTACACCCGTAATAAGGGAGGGAAAATGTTCCTCCAGGTATCTCCTAGAGACCTAGACTCACGGTCTCAGTGTGTGACCATTAGTCTACTCAGATAGCCTCAGTGTACTCCCAGTGCGTCCATAAAGCGGACGGGAGTGAGCCAATCAGACCTTGTACAGTTGAGAGAAGCTTTAGCGTCCCGTGTCGTTTAGTTGTCGGGAGCACTCGTTCACTCAAGAGATCCTTTGGTACCCCGCTAAACAGTGACAGGCCTACTTTGATCGGTCCAATGGCGACAATCGCCACCCTCAATCCTCAACGGCAGTCTCAAACGGCAGTCAATCTCAGGTCAACTCCAGTCAACTTCAGTCAAGTGGGTTCTCACGGAAACCCTGAAATGAACTCACTGTTAGCTCTAGTTTACTTTATCACTGCCCTATCTAACCCTGTCTGAGATCGAATGAGACTTACTTGTTATACTGCAATATTTCAGCACAGGTGACTAGGCCACGTGACTATTTCTGGGACAGACGCGCAGGGACGTCTTGTTCGTGTGAGTGCTATCCGGGACTGAGAGAGAGCCCGCTTCGTGTCCTCTCAAGGCGTTAGCTTAGGCCTACGTGACCTATTTTCCGCCTAACTAATAACTCCTTGGGACACCCTTTAACATTATTCAGACTGCTAAACGATCTATAATAATTTCAAATTCAATAATAGTCCCTTAACTTCATGAATCGCATCATTATTAATCCGGTAAATTACATTTAATATCATATAGGCCTAGTTCCGCAATCTCCCACTATGTGCGGGGAGCGCTCTCTTCCCTCAGACGACCTTGAACGCTCAGTACCGCTAATGGCGGGGCATTCGAAATTACTCTGAAATTTCTGAATATTACATATATATATATATATGTAATACTCAGAAATTTCGGAGTAATTTCGAATGCCCCGCCATTGGCGACACTGAGCGTTCAAGGTCGCGGGAGGGAAAAGAGCGCTGCCTGCTCGTAGCGAGAGATTGCGGAACTAGGCCTATATGATATTAAATGTAATTTACCGAATTAATAATGATGCGATTCATGAAGTTAAGGGACTATTATTGAATTTGAAATTATTATAGATCGTTTAGCAGTCTGAATAATGTTACGGGTGTCCCAAGGAGTTATTAGGCGGAAAATATGTCACGTAGACCTAAGCTAACGCCTTGAGAAGACGCGACGCTGCCTCTCTCTCAGTCGCGGGAAGCAATCGGACCTACAGGACATCCCTGCGCGGACGTCACAGAAATAGTCACGTGGCCTAGTCACCTGTGTTGCACTATTGCAGTATAACAAGTAAGTGTCATTCGATCTCAGACAGGGTTAGATAGGGCAGTGATAAAGTTAACAAGAGCTAACAGTGAGTTCATTTCAGGGTTTCCGTCAGAACCCACTTGACTGTAGTTGACCGGAGTTTGACTGCGAGAGATTGACTGCCGTTTGAGACTGCCGGTGATGATTGAGGGTGGCGATTGTCGCCATTGGACCGATCAGAGCAGGCTTGTCACTGTTTAGCGGGGTACCAAAGGATCTCTTGAGGGAATCTAGCCGTCTGGGTGCCCAGCTGACGTCGGCTCACAACACCACATGTCCCGAGCCGCTTAGTGAAACCCTCTTGCTAACGGGAAGCTAAAGCTTCTCTCAACTGCACAAGGTCTGATTGGCTCACTCCCTTCCTGCCCATGGATGCACTGGGGGTACACTGAGGCTATCTGAGTGAATTAATGGTCACACACTGAGACCATGAATCTAGGACTCTAGGACCTACCTAGAGGAACATTTTATCTCCCTTATTACGGGTGTAGTTAATACTATTCTCAGTTACTGATATTATCTTGACGTGTGTAGTTTAATATTCCTTAAATAATTTTGATAGTAGTGTTTTTTGAATGTTTGTGTCATTAAGTGGAACCAGAGTGATACTGTGATTTGATTCTTTTAGTGCATCTAAATTTTCTCCATAATTCTGACATCAGGTATAACTTTTGTTCCCCAGAGTTGTGTTTAAGTTAGGTTAGGAAGAGTGGATCTGTTGGGGTGATATAATTTTGTTGAGTGCCCTTAAGGCCTATTCATTGTAGAGTAGTTAATTTCTTATTTTTTAATGCCATTTCCTAAGTGACTGATATTATTGTGTGAAAGCCTTTAAGGCCTGTTTCATGTGTGCAAGCAACAGTTCTTAATACTTCAAATTTATTGTTGCCTGAGTTTCTAATAATTCCTATATCATGTATAACTTTTATTACCCAGAGTAGTGTTTTAAGTTCAAGTTAAGAGGTGGGCATATTGGTGTACCATTATTTGATTGTGTTTGTAGTGTTGGAGGGAATATAAGTGTTTAAATTTTACAGTGTGTCTCATTCATCCCAGTCACAGACGCTATCCTTCCACGGGTAACGGACAACTCATTTGTTTAGTAGATTTAAGTGTTCTTGTGCTGGTTCGGGATTTTTTCTCAAAGGGGCGCTTCCACTGCCATTACCATCTATTAATTTTTAATAAACCCCAAGTCAAGTGAGAAATTAAAGTCCAGAGTTAAATCCGACCGGTTACATATATATATATATATAATCAACGACCTCACCAGCCAGGAATCGAACCCTCGACCTACTGGGTGGGACTAGGGAACGTTTCCTAGTCCCACCCAGTAGGTCGAGGGTTCGATTCCTGGCTGGTGAGGTCGTTGTTTATATGTTCAAAGTCCACGTGTTATATGGACTAAAAATGAAGTATATACATATATATATATATATATATATATATATATATATATATATATATATATATATATATATATATATATATATATATATAAACTAGAGTGGAATTTAAAACATAAGTATAATGGGGGAGCAGTACAACCTGGGTTGTACAGTAATAAGGTTGAACAAGAGGACAGAGCTTTCAGCATTATGTCTAGTTGGCAAATATCTTAATTGCAACGGTAATTACTTATTTATTTACATGATAATTTCCGATAAAAGCAGGTACTGTAAATATAGTAAGTGTTACAAGAAGTATTAATACTTCGACAATAGATATTTTTTTAGAAATGATTTAAAGGAAGGAAGCTTAGTCTTTGCTCGGATGGGTGGGGGCAAGTTGTCCCACACCTTCACACCATGATATTTTATGGAGGTCTGGGACTGAGAGGAGCGCATGGGGGGTGGTCTTAGTAGCTCTGGGTGCCTTAAGTTGTATCTCTGATTATTCCGGAACTGGAAATAATTATTGTCAAGCAAGTGATTGATAGATTTTTAAACAAAGAGAGCACAGCAGTAGGCGTTAATATCCTCGAATTTTAAAAATTTCAATATAGCAAATTTTTCTTTTGTTTGATCTGTTTTTTTTAAGTAGGTCATTGTCCGTACAACTCTCTTTTGTGCAGTAACCAGAGATTGTGTTTTTGAAGAGCCAGAGGGCCCCCCCATAGTGTGTGACAGTGTATCAGGTGTTGGTAAACAAGATCATAATAGATTTCTTTCATTGCTGTGAGAGTGAGTGACTGTCGAGTGTGATACATGACACTGCACTGTTTATTGATTTTACTGTGAATGGCTTGTATGTGGTTTCTCCAGTTAAGTTTCTCGTCAACAATAATTCCCAGGAATTTAATATTTTGTTCGCGTTTGAGGACTATATTACCAAGGTACAGGGGGTTCAAGTCTGGAGGTAAGTTTTTTCTTCTGTGAAAGATCGTGTAGTGGGTTTTCTCAAGGTTTAAGGTCAGTTTATTACGTATTACCCAGGTCCCGACTTAAGTTAATTCAGTGTTCATAGTTCTCACTAAGGAATGGAGGTGTGAGTTGCTGGCATAGAGATTACTATCGTCTGCAAATAAGTTGTATTTTATGAGTGAGCTGGCGTGGACTATATCGTTTATGTACAACAAAAACAGTACTGGACCGAGAATTGAACCTTGGGGGACTCCATACAAGATTGGCGAGGAGTCAGATTGGTGGTTATTTTAACAGACATACTACATCCTGTTGGACAGATATGAGGTAAACCAATTGTGGGACAGGCCCCTAACGCCATAATGTTCTAGCTTTGAAAGGGGGATGGTATGGTCGACAGTATCGAAGGCTTTAGAGAGGTCCAAGAATATACCGACTGTGAACTGACTGTCATCAAAGGAATTTAAGATGTCATTAGTAAAGGAGAGTAGAGCACTCTCAGTCGACCTTCTAGCTCTAAATCCAAACTGGGAGTCTGTAAAGATGTTATTGGCATTGCAGAAGGAATTTAGTCTATTACATGCTAGCTTTTCCAGTATCTTACTCAAGGTTGGGAGGAGTGATATGGGGCGGTAATTCTTGAAGAGACCTTTGTCCCCAGGTTTTTTATATGCCGGGTGGACATTAGCAATTTTCAGCTTGTCAGGAAAGACACCACTAGTGAAGGAGGAGTTACAAATGTGGAGGAGAACAGGTAGTAATAAGTGGGCCACTTTCTTAATGATGCTCATTGGTATATTGTCTTCGCCTACTGCTGCATCTTTGGACATTTATATGATGGCCAGTAATTCATGTGCTGTGACAGGTGATAAGAATAGTTCATTTTGCTGTCTGTTTTGCAGGTAGGCTCTAAATTCCTCATGGTGATCAGGGATGCTCTGCAAGATTTTTGCCAACATTAATAAAATATTCATTGAAGTGGTTGGCAATGAGGGAGGGTTCCGTTATAACTGAATCATTTATCATAAAAGCTGAGTGGGGGGGCCGAAGGCTGAGTGTTCCTGTTCTGAATAGAATTTATGACATTTCAGGTTTACTTACTGTCGCCTGATGCTGACTGGGGCTTATTTGTATAATAGTTACGTCTGGCATTTCTAACTGCTTGAGTTACTCTATTTCTGATACTTCGGTAAGCATCACCGAAAGTTATGGGTCTTTTTGCAAATTTCCTTTGTAGTTTGTGTTTTTCCTTTATCATTTTCTTAAGTTCGCTTATGATATAGGGTTTGGAAATGGATACAGTTTTCACTGACTTAGTCTAGAGCGGGAAGCATTTATCAAAGCAAGCATTGAAGATACAAGAGAAGTTACAGCTGTTCACGTTAGGGTTGTTGGAGGCAGAGACATGATCCCAGTTAGCATTCATTAGGTTGTTTTAAAAAAGGAGCATGTTGTCGGCGCAGTAGTCTCTGTATTGAATTGAGACTCTACTAGACCTTTCAGGTCTTGTGGCTGTTTTATACATGGCAAAAACATGGAAGTGATCTGAGATATTGTTATAAAGAATTCCACTTGCTAGGTTGTTAGGAGTGTTGCTATTCCAGATATGATCTATCACAGTGGCAGAGGTGGCAGTTACTCTAGTGGGTTTGGTTATCGTGTTGAAGAAGCGTTTAGAATGAATGGTAGCAAGAAGGTCTAATACTGAGGTGTCGGTTTCTAATTTTAATAGATCAAGGTTGAAATCTCCTGTGATGTAGCAGTCTTTCCTCTCTGAACTTATGAGAGAGATAAGCTCCGAAAATTTATCAGAAAGTTCCTTACATTAGTGTGGGGTCTTCTGTAGATTATCCCTACTAGGATATTTCGTGTGTCGTTACGTAATTCGATGAAAACACTCTCCATGAACTCCTCCTGAACCTTTAAATCACCTCTTACAGAAGTGTTATACTTGAGATCAACATATAGGGCGACACCACCACTGTGTCGTGACGTGTTGACGCAGTGTCTATTATGATGAGGAATGTTATACAAATGGTCAATATCGTTAGTGATTTTGGTCTCACAGAATCCAAGTACATCAAATTTGTGGGCAATAGAAGATAAACACTAATCTAAAAAGGTATCTAGATGAAGGGGAATACTGCTGATGTTATGGCTAATCAAGGAGAAGGAATGAGGTAGTAGGAGACTAGAACTAAACTCTGGGGAGTCAGGAAAGTAATAGTTACAGTTTGGGTTGGTGTAACCCAGTGAGTTTTGTAGAAAGACACCAGGATCGATATGAGGGAGTATTGTGTCGACACCATGGGTAAAGGGGGTGTAACACATACGATCTAGCACATCTAAGGGAATGACACTAGCATCATCATTGTGGGAACATTGATACTGATTAAGGAGCAGTAAAAACTCAGGGTCACTGAGGTGTAAAAAAGGAAGATCTAAGAACATTGTAATAGTGGCGGGGGGGGGGGGGGGGTAACGTACTCACAAGTGCTACAACCAACAGAATTAGGATGACTGTTGAGGGTGATTCCCAGATGGAGTGGGAGGTGCTCCTGTCACTCAGGTTTGAGGGTTGCTGGTTTCCACCACAGAGGGTAGACGTGTAGTACTTGAGTTGGCCGACAGGAGGGGGAAACTCCGCAGGTGATAGCAACAGTGGCTGGTTCCCCCTCGGTTAGGTGGGGGTTGGTACAGCGGGTGAGTGAGTGGGCGGGTGACCACTTGCCCAATCCCTCACAACAAGAGTGTACTCCTCTACTACCACGAGGGATGATGGAACAGGTGGGTGCTTCAACTTCATCAACTCCAGCAACGGGTTTCAATTTGGAGGCTGAAAAGTTAAATAAACACATCAACTTTGCCAATGTCCAGTGAAAGCGTTGGCAGAAACTGTGCAAATTAAAAAAAAAAAAAGTGGTGGGCGATTTTTCCCTTTGGGAAAAAATATATATTGTTGAAAGTTTGAGCTGAACTAACGACTCTGGCGGTAACTAATTTGGGCGTTCTGTAAAATGAAGTTCTCTGCCTCGTTAGTGTTTACCAAGGCCATACACATGTGACTAAACAACAGAGAGAGAGAGAGAGAGAGAGAGAGAGAGGTGTAACATTATGGACGTGTGTTTTACTGTAAGGTAGGGGGGACGTGGTCGACGTGGTAATTGCTGTTGACGAGCTAAAGATGATACCGTACAGACACTTTTATATATTAATAAATTATATTCTTAAGTTTACCGTGTACTTACCAGCTTTTTCCGAGATAAAGATTATTATTATTATAAGTAGCGGAATCGCCGCCCTCTGGGCGGCTGTTTCGCTAGGCCGCGGAAGAACGCCACCCTCTGGGAGGCTACACTTTGTCTCACTGTAGTGCGTTAAGGTGTCTGCTTTGATCCAGACTTTATACTCGTCAGAAGGCTTGTTTTCCAGGGCATTTTTAAATGACTGTACATGCGTGTTGCGCTCATGCAGCATTTCTTGGATAGATAGCACAATGTTATGTCTGACACCTTGAATGCTGCCACACCTGATAGTAGTCTGCTTTTCATGATCTCCCATGAAGTAGATTTGGAGTAACTTTGCCTGCTCATCCTCCAGTAATATAACACCATCTATCATCATTACATATAACACCACCCATCAACACTACATATAACAAAATCCATCATCACTACATATAACATCATCCATCATCACTACATATAACACCATCCTTCATCACTACAGATCGGTAAAGTAGTTTCCGAGATTCTCGTACGGACAAACAAACACACAGACGTACTTCTTTGTTTTATATATATATATATATATATATATATATATATATATATATATATATATATATATATATATATATATATATATATATATATTGTTACGACAGTGTCGTATTTTTCTATTATTTTTTATAACCTGCTTCCGTGTTGTTCCATATTATTCCTGTAATGATGTGTTATATTTACTATTATATATTCTAGTCACCTTACCCTGTGCTGTTAAGGTTTTAACTGTTATTATTTGTTCAAGCCTATCTTATTTCTTCATTTAGTATTGTAGCAAGCATTCTTTGTTTCTCTAATGACCATCTGCATCGTTAAACGACCCATGTTTCACCGGAGTGTCTCACTGGCTGGAGCCTACCTTATACTGTATATAGTACCCCACCAGCAGACGGAGTTCAGTCCAGTCCTCCTGTCATTCAGTCCATGTTCTTTTGAGTGACACCCGTCACCTGTTACTTATACTTCATTTTATTTCTGTGTTGTTCCTGTCGCCACCAATGTGGTATATCTATGTGAGTACCTATTCATGTCTCTTATGTGTCCATCAGTGCTTGCTTAGTTTCATTTAAGTAATTCAGTGTTGTTTCACCATAGTTAATTTCAGTGTTAGTTATTTTATATGTTTATGCAGTGTTAACGTAATCCAGTGCTTTATTTTTATTCTATATGTTTAAGCAGTTCTTTTGATGTTTCGATGTTTTAGTATCATTTGTGTCTTAAAAGTTTCGATAGTGAATCAGTTTGTTGTGACAGCCTATGAGGCTCTTTATTGTGTTAGTATTTAATTTAATTAAATTCTTAAAGGTTTACTTTATTTATCTTTATCCCCTTTTGATTTACTTCACTTTTTTTTGTTTGGTTACGCCTAGAACCTGGATATTAAAGTAAATTAAGAGACGGCGTAACAATATATATATATATATATATATATATATATATATATATATATATATATATATACATATATATATATAAGATAGATCACCTAGACACATAAGGCCACCCATCATCACTACAAATAACTATATCTATCATCATTGCAGATCCCTAAAGTAGTTTCCGAGATTCTCGTGCGGACACACAGACAAACAGACAGACTTCTTTGTTTTGTATATATAGATAGCGGAAACGCCACCCTCCAGGCCTCTCTTTCTCTAGGCCAGGTTGTGAAATATCGTACGTTTGGCATACCTCGTTAGAATGGACTACCTACCTACCTACCTACCTACCTACCTGCCTACCTACCTTGTTAGAATGGACAGCCTAGAAAAGTTAGAGATCAAAGAAAAGTAATCTGTAATGAGAAAGAGCATAAGGATAAAATTAGCTATAATACGTGGGATGGGATACGATTTTTCAACCTCTGTGTGGTGTAACGGATGGAGGTTAAATGCAGAGAAAAATAAACCATAATGAAAGAGAACCTAAGGATCAAAATAGCTGTAAATCATAGGAGGGAATGCGACTTTTCTACGTGTGTGCGTCGGGGCTGTGTCGGATCTGGTTGGTTGGAGTTTTTTTGAGAACACTACATATAACACCATCCATCATCACTACATATAACACCTTCCATCATCACTACATATAACACCATCCATCATCACTACATATAACACCTTCCATCATCACTACATATAACACCTTCCATCATCACTACATATAACACCTTCCATCATCACTACATATAACACCTTCCATCATCACTACATATAACACCATCCATCATCACTACATATAACACCATCCATCATCACTACATATAACACCTTCCATCATCACTACATATAACACCTTCCATCATCACTACATATAACACCTTCCATCATCACTACATATAACACCTTCCATCATCACTACATATAACACCATCCATCATCACTACATATAACACCATCCATCATCACTACATATAACACCTTCCATCATCACTACATATAACACCTTCCATCATCACTACATATAACACCTTCCATCATCACTACATATAACACCATCCATCATCACTACATATAACACCATCCATCATCACTACATATAACACCATCCATCATCACTACATATAACACCTTCCATCATCACTACATATAACACCTTCCATCATCACTACATATAACACCTTCCATCATCACTACATATAACACCATCCATCATCACTACATATAACACCATCCATCATCACTACATATAACACCTTCCATCATCACTACATATAACACCTTCCATCATCACTACATATAACACCATCCATCATCACTACATATAACACCATCCATCATCACTACATATAACACCTTCCATCATCACTACATATAACACCTTCCATCATCACTACATATAACACCTTCCATCATCACTACATATAACACCATCCATCATCACTACATATAACACCATCCATCATCACTACATATAACACCATCCATCATCACTACATATAACACCATTCATCATCACTACATATAACACCGTCCATCATCACTACATATAACACCGTCCATCATCACTACATATAACACCACCCATCATCACTACATATAACACTATCCATCATCACTACATATAACACCACCCATCATCACTACATATAACACCATCCATCATCACTACATATAACACCATCCATCATCACTACATATAACACCTTCCATCATCACTACAGATCGGTAAAGTAGTTTCCGAGATTCTCGTGCGGACACGCAAACAAACACACGCATAGACATACTTCTTTGTTTTATATATATATATATATATATATATATATATATATATATATATATATATATATATATATATATATATATATATATATATATATATATATATTAGGATGAGGGGAGGGATCCCTATTATATGTGGTGCCCTGCCTAGAAGTAGAGTTGGCAATGAATGGTTATCAAGGGTAGTTGGTGTAAACAGCCGTCTTGACAGATATTGCAAGTCAATATCAGTCCCATTCATTGACAACTAGGACAACTCTTACGGCAGAAGGGACCTTTTTGCTAGGGATGGGGTGGCAACCATAGCTGGCTCTCTGAAGAGGGCAGTTCAGAAGATGTCAACGTCTTTAAACTGTTAGGGGAAAATGTGAGCAAATGTGTCGAGGAGACTGCAGTGGGTGAGGGTAAACAAAGTGAAAGATTACAGAGAAATAGAGCTAGGGATACTGACAAAACTAAATTATGCAGTTAGTTAAAACCTAAATGCAACAAAGAGAAGTATGAGAAATAAAATGGATGAAATAAGGGTGTTGATATGTACTGAAGAAAAAAAATCTATATAATAGCATTCACCGAGAGGGGGATAAACTTACTCACTTGAGTTTCCTGTCGAATATCAAATTAAATGTTACAAATTATTCCTTACCGATAGGTAGACTAGAAAGGAACGCGGGGAAGCAATCTATGTCGGGATTAATCTGAAGTGTGAAATAAAAAAGGAAATAAAAACTGAAACGAATACAGAAACAATTTGAATAGAATTAACTAATGGCAGATAAAATTTTATTACAGAAGTAATATATAGAGTAGACCTTCTAACCTCGATAGGATTAATTAGAGACTTATTTGGCATGGAACACACAGGGCATCCAGACATAGCAAAATCTGTATGGTAGATAACTTAAACTTTAGTCAAATAGATTGGACCAACCTTATGGGTAACTCAGAAGATAATATTCTTGAAACAGTTCAGGACTGTTTCCTAAGTCAACATATAGCCGAACCCACCCCGGGTAATAATACATATATTCAAGATATAGTTCTGTCAAACAGAGAACTCGTCATAAGTAATGTCGAGGTAGGGAACGAACTAGCTGACAGTGATCACAAAGAAGTGAGATTCAAAGTAGAACTAAATATCAGTTGCAAGGAAAATTTTTAGTCCCAGATTTCAGAAGGGCAAACTTTAAAAGGCTGAAAAGGCAGCTGAGAGAAGGGGCATCTCGTTTGGGGGTAAATTACATGATCTCACATGAGGTGACTTCACACACTGTACCCACAGTGGGCGACGCTACTTTTCCTGGTGACCTTAACAATTTAAATAATGAGTTAATGCACAAAGGCAGAATATACAATATTGTAATTGAATTGAATTGTAGCAGTATATTTAGCCAGAAAAACAGATACAGAGTGGATAATAATAACAATATTTACATGGCTGAGCCAGTTGAGAACCTGAGCTCTCTTTGAGGCACCTGATATATACTATACATTTATCTCAAGGAAGTAATATGTAACATTTAGTATCATCTGGAATAGTACAATAGCATGGTGGTAATAAGAACATCTCATAGTGTTACCACGGTTATCACTTCAATATTTATTTATTTTATTATTTATTATTTATTAATTTTTATTTTATTTATTAATTTTTTAATTTTTTGTATTATTATTTTGTTTATTTATTTATACATACATACACACACACACACACACACACACACACACACACACACATATATATATATATATATATATATATATATATATATATATATATATATATATATATATATATATATATATATATATAAATTAGAGTGGAATTTAAAAAACATAAGTATAAAGGGGGAGCAGTACAACCTGGGTTGTGCAGTAATAAGGTTGAACTAGAAGACAGAGCTTTCAGGATTATGTCTAGTTGGCAATTATGTTTATTGCAATGGTAATTACTTATTTATTTACATGATAATTTCCGATAAAACGGTTTTGATGGTACAATAAAAGCAGGTACTGTAAATATAGTAAGTGTTACAAGAAGTATTAATACTTAGACAATAGATATTTTTTTTTGAGATGATATCAAGGAAGGGAGCGTAATATTTGCTCGGATGTGTGGGGTTAAGTTGTTCCACACCTTTACACCATGATATTTTATGGAGGTCTGGGACTGAGAGGAGCGCTTGGGGGGGTGGTCTTAGTAGCTCTGGGTTCCTTAAGTTGTATCTCTGATTATTCCGGAACTTGAAATAATTATTGTCAAGCAAGTGATTGATAGATATGTAAACAAAGAGAGCACAAAAGTAAGTGTTATTATCTTCGAATTTAAACAATTTATATATAGCAAATTTTTCGTTTGTGTTATCTGTTATTTTCAAGTAGGTCATTGTCCGTACAACTCTCTTTTGTGCAGTAACTAGAGATTGTGTTTTTGAAGATCCAGAGGCCCCCCATAGTGTGTGACAGTGTATCAGGTGTTGGTAAACAAGATCATGATAGATTTCTTTCATTGCTGTGAGAGTGAGTGACTGTCGCCTGTGATACATGATACTGCACTGTTTATTGAATTTACAGTGAATGGCTTGTATGTGGTTTCTCCAGTTAAGTTTCTCATCAACAATAACTTCGAGGAATTTAGTATTTTTTTCGTGTTTGAGGACTATTTTACCAAGGTAAGGGGGTCCAAGTCTGGGGGTAAGTTTTTCCTTCTGTGAAAGATCGTGTAGTGGGTTTTCTCAAGGTTTAAGGTTAGTTTATTAAGTATTACCCAGGTTCCGACTTAAGTTAATTCAGTGTTCATAGTTCTCATCAAGGAATGGAGGTCTGAGTTGCTGGCAGAGAGATTACTATCGTCTGCAAATAAGTTGTATTTTATGAGTGAGCTGGCGTGGACTATGTCGTTTATGTACAACAAAAACAGTACTGGACCGAGAATTGAACCTTGGGGGACTCCATACAAGATTGGCGAGGAGTCAGATTGGTGGTTATTATAACAGACATACTACATCCTGCTGGACAAATATGAGGTAAACCAATTGTGGGACAGGCCCCTAACGCCGTAATATTCAAGCTTTGAAAGGAGGATGGTACGGTCGACAGTATCAAAGGCTTTAGAGAGGTCCAAGAATATACCGACTGTGAACTGACTGTCATCAAAGGAATTTAAGATGTTATTAGTAAAGGATAACAGAGCACTCTCAGTCGACCTTCTAGCTCTAAATCCAAACTGGGAGTCTGTAAAGATGTTATTGGCATTGCAGAAGGAATTTAGTCTATTACATGCTAGCTTTTCCAGTATCTTACTCAAGGTTGGGAGGAGTGATATGGGGCGGTAATTCTTGAAGAGACCTTTGTCCCCAGGTTTTTTATATGCCGGGTGGACATTAGCAATTTTCAGCTTGTCAGGAAAGACACCACTAGTGAAGGAGGAGTTACAAATTTGGAGGAGAACAGGTAGTAATAAGTGGGCCACTTTCTTAATGATGCTCATTGGTATATTGTCTTCGCCTGCTGCTGCATCTTTGGACATTTTTATGATGGCCAGTAATTCATGTGCTGTGACAGGGGATAAGAATAGTTTATTTTGCTGTATGTTTTGCAGGTAGGCTCTACATTCCTCATGGTGATCAGGGATGCTCTGCAAGATTTTTGTCAACATTAATAAAATATTCATTGAAGTGGTTGGCAATGAGGGAGGGTTCCGTTATAATTGAATCCTTTATCATAAAAGCTGAGTGGGGGGCCGAAGGCTGAGTGTTCCTGTTCTGAATATAATTTATGACATTCCAGGTGTTCTTACTGTCTCCTGATGCTGACTATAGCTTATTTGTATAATAGTTACGTCTGGCATGTCTAACTGCTTGTGTTACTCTATTTCTGATTCTTCGGTAAGCATCACCGAAAGTTATGGGTCTTTTTGCAAATTTCCTTTGGAGTTTGTGTTTTTCCTTTATCATTATCTTAATTTCGCTTGTGATATAAGGTTTGGAAATGGATACAGTTTTCACTAACTTAGTCTTGAGCGGGAAGGATTTATCAAAGCAAGCATTGAAGATGCAAGAGAAGTTACTGCTGTTCACGTTAGGGTCGTTGGAGGCATAGACAAGATCCCAGTTTGCATCCATTAGGTTGTTTTAAAAAAGGAGCATGTTGTCGGCGCAGTAGTCTCTGTATTGAATTGAGACTCTACTAGACCTTTCAAGTCTTGTAGCTGTTTTATACATGGCAAAAACTGGGAAGTGATCTGAGATATTGTTATAAATAATTCCACTTGCTAGGTTGTTAGGAGTGTTTCTAGTCCAGATATGATGTATCACAGTGGCAGAGGTGGCAGTTACTCTAGTGGGTTTGGTTATAGTGTTGAAGAAGAGTTTAGAGTGATAGGTAGCAAGAAGGTCTAATACTGAGGTGTCGGTTTCTGATTTTAATAGATCAAGGTTGAAATCTCCTGTGATGTAGCAGTCTTTCCCCTCTGAACTTATGAGAGAGATAAGTTCCGAAAATTTATCAAGAAAATTCCTTACATTATTGGGGGTTCTTCTGTAGATTATCCCTACTGGGATATTTCGTGTGTCGTTACGTAATTCGATGAAAACACTCTCCATGAACTTCTCCTGAACCTTTAAATCACCTCTTACAGAAGTGTTATACTTGATATCAACATATAGGGCGACACTACCACTGTGTCGTGACGTGTTGACGCAGTGTCTATTATAATGAGGAATGTTATACAAATGGTCAATATCGTTAGTGATTTTGGTCTCACAGAATCCAAGTACATCAAATTTGTGGGCAATAGAAGATAAACACTGATCTAAAAAGGTATCTAGATGAAGGGGAATACTGCTGATGTTATGGCTAATCAAGGAGAAGGAATGAGGTAGAAGGAGACTAGAACTAAACTCGGGGGAGTCAGGAAAGTAATAGTTACAGTTTGGGTTGGTGTAAGCCAGTGAGTTTTGTAGAAAAACATCAGGATCGATATGAGAGAGTATTGTGTCGACACCATGGGTAAATGGGGTGTAACACATACGGTCTAGCACATCTAAGGGAATGACACTGAGGTGTGAAAAAGGAAGATCTAAGAGCATTATAATAGTGGGGGGGGGGGGGGGTAACGTACTCACAAGTGCTACAACCAACAGAATTAGGATGATTGTTGAGGGTGATTCCCAGATGGAGTTGGAGTGCTCCTATCACTCGTTAGTTAAGTTTAACAAATTTATTGGCAGAGCTTGTCGTACAGTTTGCCTATTGTGAGTAATTCAGTCAGGTCTTGATACCGAGGGTGGTATCACTTCTCACTGCCACGCAGGAGAGAGGTTCATACACAAAGAAATACATCATATTCATTAACAGCTAAAAATGTATAGAGGTCAGATTCATATGGGTAATGTCACTATTCACTGCCATGCAGGATAGAGGTTCGTACACAAAGAGATGCACCATATTCATTGACAGTGCATATACATACATGTACACACACACATATACACATATACAAACATATACACATATACATACACATATACATGTACATATTTATACACATATGCACACATACACACATACATACATACATATACGTCGGTCAGATTCATGTGGGTAATGTCACTCTTCACTGCCATACAGGACAGAGGTTCGTACACAAAGAATGCATCATATTCATTGACACTATATATAGGTCGGATTCATGTGGGTAATGCTACTGTTCACTGCCATGCAGGACAGAGGTTCGTACAAAAAGAAGGAAATACATCATATTCATTAGCAGTATATATAGGTCAGTGGAGTCATATTCTAATTGAAGACTAATCAGTGTGGGCTAGCAAATTTGGGATAAACAGCAAGAATGTCCTCAAGCACACCTGATTCAGTGAAGTATTTACATAGTTCAAGATACAATAAGTCAGGTGGCCTGAAGTCTTTGACAGTGTCACATTCAATAATATAGTGTTCAAGTGTATGCTTTAAAGGTTTATCACAAAGTTTACATGCTGAGTGTTCCGGTATGGGTACAGCGTTACTAACTTGCCAGATGTGTCTGTATCCTAGCCTAATTCTGGCCACGACTACATCACATTGTCTGGTTCTGTCCTTATGCTGGCCATACCGGTACCTCTTGTCACAAAATTTGTCATATTTACTATTGCTACAACTGTCAATTCTCTCTGCATTTCTCACTTCTTCTAGATCAGAGTTCATGATTCTGACTTCACTGTTTTTAATTACAGCATTAGACAGGCCATGGTCACAGTCAGCATTTTCTTTCTTACATGCCTTTTTGGCCAGTCTACCAGCACGGTCATGATACCTGATTCTAACATGGGACGAATCCACACAAATTCGATACGAAAGTTGTTCTCATTGGCAGTTATCATATTCCTTTTAATATCACATACAACTTTAGACATAGAGCCTGACGGGTTGTTCATTGATTTCAAAGCACTTTGAGAGTCACAGAATATCACCCTACCTCCATTTTCTTTGAGGTAGTCTGTGGCTAAGTAGATTCCAGTTAGTTCAGTTTGTGTTGTGCTGGCCCAGTTGTTCAGCCTTTGTTTGTTTGACACTATCATCTCTTTTTCTTTATATATTACAATTGCATAGCCTGTTCTACCTGTGTTTGTCTGCACAGAACCATCAGTAAAAGCATAACATTCACTTGATTTAATACTCTCTATGTGTCTGTTAATAGTTTCTAGTGTGACACATTTCATCACATCGGTGTTTAACATTTGCTTACTACCAACAGGAGTGTAATTAATAGGAACTGATATGTCCAGCCAAGGAGGAATGGCATTAATAGGTTCGTCTGGGGTGATTGGGACATTCAGTTCCAGGAGATCTGCAACACTTTTATGAAGCCACGCCCCAAAGAGAGTCTTTTGTGGAAGGTTGGCGAGATGGTCGGGATTACTTAGATAGAACATCAACTCAGTTTGAGCTGTAGTTTGAGAACCATTGTTCTTCAAAATTTTGACACAAAACATGGTATTAAGCAGAGCTATCCTCTCAGATAGGGAGGGCAGTCCGAGCTCTTTCCTCATGTTTACAATTCTGGTTGATTTTGGGCAACCTAGGATGATGCGCATGGCTTCATTTTGCACTACCTCAAGGCTGTTGAGTTGTTTAGGTGGAATAGTCACAAGATGGAGAGCATGATAGTCAACTACAGAACGAATGAAGTGAAGATAGAAAGTACGAGCATAGGTGATGTTAATTCCATAGCCCTTGCCAACAAGGGTTCTGAGGGGTTTAATGCGCTGCATGAGTTTGTCACGAAGGTTGCTGACAAATTTTGCATCATTCACACAAATTCCAAGATCACTCGGGTTTGAGGGTTGCTGGTTTCAACCACAGAGGGTAGACGTGTAGTATTTGAGTTGGCCGACAGGGGGGGGGGGGGGGGAAACTCCGCAAGTGATAGCGACAGTGGCTGGTTCCCCCTCGGTAGGGAGGGGGTTCTCGAGGGGCTTTGGGGGGTTGGTACAGCGGGTGGGTGAGTGGGCGGTTGTCCTCTTACCCAATCCCTCACAACAAGAGTTTTATGATTGAACGTCACGTGTTTCCCTTGTTTCCTGGCTTCTTTAAACAATGACCCCAAATCCATAAATAATTATTTAAAGAATACTATAGGACAAAGGAAAGCTCTAGGTAGGAAAATAAATTGAGGTCAAGTTCACCTCTTGAGATTATTATAATGTATTGGCCAGTAGGGTTAAGACCAAGATAAGAAAAATAAACAGGAATAATGAACTGAAGGTAGCAATGGAGGCAAAGTCAAACTCAACGGATTCTTCCAAATGTATCAAACTAAAAAACGAGAAAAGATTGGACCAGTACAGTCAGATACCGGCGATCTAATTGATAACAACGGAGAAATGAGCAATAATCTGAATAGATATTTTTCAACAGTTTTCACCACCGAAAATTTTAACTATATACAGAGATGGTGAAGAAATAGATTAAGCGAGATAGTAGTGACTAGTAACGATGTTAGTAAACAAATAGATAAGCTAAAGCCTAATAAGTCATTAGGTCCCGATGAGATACTTGCCAGAGTATTAAAGGAATGTAAGGAAGAGCTTAGTGTGCCCTTAGCAAATTTGTTTAACATGTCCTTAAAAACGGGTGTAGTACCAGAATCCTGGAGGATAGCGAATGTAATACCGATGTTCAAGAATGGAGATAGATCACTATCCTCTAACTACCGTCCAATCAGTTTAACATCAGTTGTAGGCAAATTACTGGAAGCAATAAATTAAAACTCTATTCGAAATCACCTGGAGAAGCACAGATCTGACAAATATGTTAACACTCTTTTCAATTGTTTTCGAATCGGTGGATAGCGGAAAGTTTATGATGTGGTATACCTCGACTTTAGCAAAGCCTTCGACAAAGTCCCCCACTAAAGACTAGTACAAAAAGTGGAGGCTCAAGGCTTTTGGAAGAGTTTTCTAAAATGGGTTGGGGAGTGGTTACTGGATAGGAAACAGAATAAGCATTAATGGCACTGAAATCCATTGGGGTAACGTCACTAGTGGAGTACCCCAAGGCTCAGTACTTGGACCATTACCGTTTATTACAGTATGTAAATATTCGACATATATATGTAGGTGTAGCCAGCAACATAAGTAAATTTGCTGACGCCACTAAAATAGGGCATGTAATTAAATCTGACGAGGACTCTGCAAAACTACTGGAAGATCTAAAGAAATTTTCCCATGGTCTGAAAAATGGCAGATGAAATTTAATGTGGACAAATGTAAAGTCTAGGTACCCTAGGAGATGTAAACAGAGAAACCAGATATTAGATGAACAACGTTGTTATTGAGAAATCCGATTGTGGGAAAGATTTAGGAGTAATGACAAGTAAGAATCTTAAACCAAGACAACAAAGCGTATTTACTCGAAACAAGGCTAAAAAGTACTTGGGTTCATACAAAGGAGTGTTAGTTACAATACTAGCGAGGTCATCCTAAAACTATATTTTGCTCTTGTGAGACCTAGAAAGCATTAGGAACCTTGAGTGTAGAGACAGATTAAAGCATCTTAATTTGCAATCAATCGAGAGACGTAGATAGACGGGCGATATGATAGAAGTGTATAAATGGAAGTCTGGGCTAAAAAAAGGTAATATAACAAAGGTACCGTACTCAAACTATCCAACCGGGAGCCAACTCGTAGCAATGGTTTTCAATTAGACAAATTTAGATTAAGCGCGAGACAGGTAAACACTGGTTTGGAAATATAGTATTGGATGAGTGGAACAAGTTACCGAACTTTATCATTAAGTCGAACACACTGGGTAGCTTCAAATATAAGTTGGACGGATATATTAGCCATAGGGGTTGGGTGTAAATGGGGCTGCCCAGTATGGACCAATAGGCTCGCTGCAGTTTCTTCCATTCTTATGCTATGTTCTTATAGGTGTGTGTGTGGGGGGGGTGGTGGTAGTGTGTGTATATGTGGTAGAGTGTGTAATAATAATAATTAACGGTTTATTGAAAAAGTCGGAGCCCGAAGGCTGAAAATATACATTGAACAAAAATGACTTATTACTTACAAACACATGGGGTGGGTGGGTCGTTTAACAAAAGCTTTCATTACTGAAAGAAGAAGGAACAATGATTGAACATACAAATTATTATAGTTTACAGTTGATGGCTCGGGCCTGGGCTGGTCATGGAGACACCAGGTGGTGTGGTGTTCATGTGGTGCAGTAACTCGTCCTCGGGTGTTGATATGAAGGACCTCACGTGGTCGTGGAGGTGTGATAGTGTGTGTGTGTGTGTATGTGTATACTGTATATAAGTGTGCGTGTGTGTGTATATATACTGCATATAAGTGTCCGTGCATGTATGTGTGTGTGTGTGCGCGTGCGTGGTAGAATGTGTGTGGTAGTGTGTGTGTGGTGGTGGTGGTATGTGTTGCAGGAGGTGGTGGTGCCGGCGGATCCATTGGGGAAGACGTAAAAATGTTATTGTATTCCAGTGGTGGCGGGAAACATACACACGCCGCCTCACCACCACCAAGCAACTCGATTACGCCAGTCAAGTCTCGGGGGGGGGGGGGGGTGCTCACTCCAGTCCCAGCTCATTGATCCCTATGACCTTGAACGTTAACCTTCGGGCCCAGGTAAACACAGATCGTATAGAGGTCGAGGTCTCCCTCTTTACTACGTTAACAAACAAACGTGGAGGCAAGTGGAGTAGCAGGTAGATATAGGGTGAGTAGCAGGTAGATATAGGGTGAGTAGCAGGTAGATAGACAACCAGACAAACGAAAAGACTGAGAGACAGCTGGAGTTCTCGTTAACAGACCTAAGGGCAGGTGAGGCAACTGGTTGGCAGACAGACAGACAGACAGACACAGGCCTTGAGGCCGTGGTGTTACAGACAGACAGACAGACACAGGCCTTGAGGCCGTGGTGTTACAGACAGACAGACTCAGGTCTAGAGGAAGGTGGTGTTACAGAGACAGACAGACAGACAGACAGACTCAGACCTAGAGGTATGTGGTGTTACAGGGTGACAGACAGACAGACAGCCTCTCTCTCTCTCTCTCTCCTCTCTCTCTCTCTCTCTGTGTTTGCTGCTGCCAGTAATCAGAGTTGCCATAGCGACGCGGAGACACACGGTCACGTTGGCAACTCCAGAGTATCTCCTCCCCTTCCTGCCATACTGTACCTCCCGGTGCTCCTCGTCCAGAAGGGGAGGAAGAGTTAACATCCGACCTTAATTGATTTCCTTCCCCTTAAATGAAGATTCCGGTACCTGCTGAGATGAAAGTACTCGCCACATTTATTAATGTCAGATTAAACATAAACTCTCTTCTCCCCCTTAAGGGTTGACATTGTAATCACGTGTTTGGCATTATGTTAAAGGGGCGGCGTACTCAAGGGGTTGCCATCTTATTCAGGTATTGCATTGTTTCTTAAAGGGTTGAAATCTCACTCAAGTTAGCAATATTTTTTTTAAATTTTCATTGCTTACCCAATAAATCTCAAGAACAATTGTCCCGTGTATCTTAGAGACGGACTCTCACGTCGACACAAGTATTCCCTTTTTGTATTTATTCTCGGATGGAGCAGAGACAAACATATTCTTATGTTGTTACAAAACAAAATATATACCTGGGTAATACAACAACAAATATCTCCGGATTGTACAGAAAAGGAGTATGTTCTTGGTGGATACGAAAGAACTTTATGTATTCCCGTATTATACAAAATACAACAAATTCCTGTATGATTATAAAATATATTCCCGCTGATACATTAGATAAGTATATTATCGGGGGTTATTAAAAGCAAATTTATTCCCAGATAATACTGAAAATAATATATTTCCGGATGTTTACAATTGGAAGCAAGTCGTGGCTGGTTGTGAGCGCCATATTGACCTGTTGAAAAGGTAAGCTTCTTGAACTGGTGGTGCTGAGGGCAGGGTTAATGGCCTGTCTATTTTGAAAATAAAAATATAATAACAATTTTTTCTCTTCCTTAAATGAATGCATGTGACTTTTTTATGAGTTCTTATATTCAGTTTGTAGTTTTCGAAAATATTTCTAATACTTGTTATTACTTGATGTATGATATAAAACTTGCGGCTTCACACTGTTTCTTTACATTTTATTATTGAATGTATAAGCAATTATGTGAATTTAATGTGACTGTTTTAAAACTATTGAAGCTTCACTTTGTACATTAATGATAAACCTGTAAACTATTGTATTGATTTATTATTAGTTAGATGGGTCATCCGTTGTTGCCAGGGTTTGTTTATGACGAGATACACTTAACCAGAAGGGATGCTACCACATAACGTTTGTGTGTCCATGGCCAAAATTAAGTGTACATGCAAAAAACAGGCATTCCGTTTGATAACAACTGTGGGCTCATGGGCTCCACTCTAATGTGGTGGTTGCTCAATCAATTTAGGCGTTCTTGATCATTTTGCTGGCTATTGGGGCCATTTATATAAGCATAGCAAAAAACACCTGTTTTTGATGAGGGGGTTTCTCTTTTGGGGGGTAGGGGACCGACCACTGGGGCCATCTCCACGAAATTTAATTGTTTTTATAATAATAATAATAATAATAATAATAATAATAATAAACGGTTTATTAATAAAGTTGCAGCCGGTGGCTGAAAATATACCGACTTACATTTGATTTAGACATAATGATATAATGTGCGTTGAATACATTTACAGGGCTGTACAGTACATAAATCAGGAGTTGTTTAATATTTTAAAAATAGATGGGATGGTGCTATTCTTATATCTATCGGTGCGGGCTCTTATGGGCTGAATTTTGTTGTAGTGGCTGACTGCGTGAGGTGGGTGGGGGACTGCCGGTGGCAGGAGGTGGCGATGGCGAGGGTGGTGCAGTAGTCCACTGCCAAACCTTGCTAGTGCTTGGTGGTGGAAGTCACTGAGGGATGGCATTTCCAGGGTGGAGAGAGCGTTGACGTGTGTGTGTGTGTGTGTGTGTGTGTGTGTAAATAAGGGCCCATTAATGCTTTGTGTTTATAGCTATATGTCTTTACTTGTACCGTCGCCGTCAAAAGTATTCATTCACTTCACCACCTAACCCCTGAGTCAGGCCGGGTCGTTTCTGCACGGTAAGTCACGTGAAGTGGAGAGGGGGAATTATCGACTTAGGGGAGGGCCTTTTGTTTGGGGGGAGGGTGGTATGCTATGCAAGTTGCTCATCATCGAGGGAGGAGATTGAAGAAAGCAGGAAAATTCATGAAAGAAGGAAGGGAATGGTGTATGTATTTTTTTGTTCACTATATTATCTTAGGTTTCCAAGCTTGAAAGATTAATAGATGAGGACTGTTATTTTTTTATTATTATAATATGCCGTCTGTGTCTTTATTTATAATTTTTCAGGTTGTTCAGTTTTTAAAGAAATGTACTTGTAATTTTATATTTATAATAATGTTGATTTGAGGAGAAACATTGAATTTGAGGGTAGAAATAACATTTATCTTTAATATTTACTTACATAAGTCATACAGAATCTCAATAACCCATCATCCAGTGTCCTCCTCGCATGTCAATCGTGGTCTCCCCGGACTAAAATTAAGTCATTTATATGAATTAAGGGTTCCAAGATGATTTGTTAACATTTCACTTAAAAAAAAAAAGAAAAACCACTTTATTATATGAACTGTCAGCAAATCATAAAAAAGATAATCACCGGCCGGTTTCCCATGTTATCATACTCCTCCCAGCGGGTTAACTAACATCTCAGTGACCTCAACGTCCCTTGCAATTTCTGACATGTATGTTGCCAGCTGTGCCCAAACCGATAATATGCTCGACTCGCCAATCGACATTCCTTAGCGTCCATCCTGGGCGCATTAATTTTCAAAACTCTAATAAACTTTTTACAGGGTGGACCAGTCACATTCTATCCAACAATTCTCTTTTAGTTTTCTTTATCAAATAATATATATATTTTTTTTCAAGAATGGTAGTGGTAAGAGTTGGAAGTGATCAAATAACAAGTTGTTCTTAATTTTTTCTTCAGTTAATATTGATTATTGTTTTGTCTTTCAAGAACGGTTGTGGCGTGAGGTGGAAGTGATCAAGTAACAGCCTCGTTTAGTGTTACTGGTGGTGAGCAAGTCACGCCCCCGCCTCGCTTATGTTGTCATATGGGGAAGCGTGATTTCTATGATAAGTGCATATTACCAGGATAACTGCATGTAAATGCATATTTTGGTAAAATATTCATCTGGCAGTATCTCTTTGTTGCCACTGAATGAGCACACGTGGTACTGGGAGGTGAGGTGAGGTGTGGTTAGGTGAAGTGAGGTGAGGTCACGTCGCTTTAATCTGTCGTTTCCACACCTGGTCATGACTCATTGGTATTTCTGGGTTAACCCCACCTCCTGACTGTCGTTGCTGCAGCAGAGTGGACTAGTGAGTTAGTCAGTCAGGAGCAGTGCTGCTGTGTGGAGCTACTCTCTTCTGCTGGGTTAACCCCACCCCCTGACTGTTGTTGCTGCAGCAGAGTGGACTAGTGAGTTAGTCAATCAGGAGCAGTGCTGCTGTGTGGAGCTACTCTCCTCTGCTGGGTTAACCCCACCCCCTGACTGTTGTTGCTGCAGCAGAGTGGACTAGTGAGTTAGTCAGTCAGGAACAGTGCTGCTGTGTGGAGCTACTCTCTTCTGCTGGGTTAACCCCACCCCGTGACTGTTGTTGCTGCAGCAGAGTGGACTAGTGAGTTAGTCAGTCAGGAGCAGTGCTGCTGTGTGGAGCTACTCTCTTCTGCTGCTCGTGAAAATGCCGAAAGTACAAAGAAACCAAAATGAAGTGCTGAGATCATATGCAAAGGAATTTGATGCATTTACTACTGATGGAAGTGTACTGTTTTGTAAATATTGTGAAGCACCAGTGACAGCGAGCAAGAAATTTCAAGTCCAACAACACCTTAAAACAAGCAAGCACATCCGACTCGAAGCTGTTTAGTCCAATAGTGCACAAAAGGAGCAACAACTACTTCTTGCATGTTCCAGTAAGTCAGGGCCTGATCGTTCCCAGTTCAACGCAGATTTGTGCAAGGCATTTGTTTCAGCGGATATTCCATTGCATAAACTAAATAACAAGTGCCTAAAGTCATTCCTGGAACAGTATACTGGAAAAAAGGTGCCTGACGAATCAACTTTGAGAACTTACGCCACCATGTCATCATCAAATGCAACCACAATCTGTAATGTCTGAAAATATGTCAGTCTATAATGTAAATACATGTTCATATATATTTTTTGAAGCACTTTCACATATATATGTTAAATACATTACATATATTGCTTAATAAACATTAACATTAGTTTATATTAACTATTTTGTTTCCGTATAACCTGCATTCTTGGCTTTATAAGTGACATTTTTTAGTGCATATAAATGCATATTTCCCCTGTTTTTAGTGCATATTTGCATGCATATGTCATGGTTTTTTAGTGCATAACTATCCGGGCCCTACTAATAACACATTACCTGCTAAATGCTCACTCGCATTCCTCCCCAGTTAACTAAGGGGAAGTTGTCCACAAGACACCTCCCCGGACACCCGCCCTCCTGGTTGGTTGATTGTTTGGGCTTTAGGCCTATCAACTGCCAAGGTCCTTAAGTCCTTCAACGTCAAGCTACAGCCACAACCTTAACACCTTCTTCAGGTGTTAAGGACAATTCCAAGACCACTTACACTCTCACTACATATGTGGCCCTTGACTTGCGCCCTTTTACCTTACCCAGGTCTGCCACCCCCCCCCCCCCCCCCCCCCCGCCCATCAATACCTCCTCACCCTCTTGTAATCGTCGTGTAGAAGACCTTGGGCTCGCTCGCAGGTATGGTAGTAGGACGGTTAGATGGTTGCTTTTGACCGCGACTGTATGTGTTTATGGCTGGAACTCAGCAGCCACCACCACCCCACTACACAAACAAACAAAAAGCAATGTGATTGAACAGGGACAGCCGATAAAGCCATGAGATGATTATTTCCCGTTGAGACCTTATGCCAGCAGCATCTGGTGTTCTTAGGGCCAGGCGGTCCCCCATCCACGTACTAACCAGACACAACGTTGCTTAACTTCGCTAATCGGACAAGAAGAGGGATGTAAGAATTACCTTCACACATAGGAACAGTACCCATAACCTTACCTGTTGAAGTGCCATCAACCAAATGATCCAGTAATGGCAGGGTTGGGCTGAAGGTGGTGTTGCTGGCCTTATGTTGTGGTGGTCGAGTGTCAAGACGTAGTGAGACAGCTGACCGCGATGCCTCGTGCGTCTCTGTGGTTGTAATAGTGGTGGCTGTGGTGGTGATGGTTGTGGTGGTGATGGTTATGGTGCAGTTGGTAAAGTTACACATAATATGTGGCGGTGAAGGGTGGAGGCTGTTTGTGGTTGTAGGCATGGTTATCTTTCGGCTCAAGTGAACTCGGAGGAACAAACAATACATTTCATTGTATATTACAAATGAAAACAATAACAACAATTCAGGCACAGTTACAAAAACAAGTCCCCGTACAGATATTTTACAGTGATAGCAATGCATACACATCATGCAAGGTAAATTTACAATATTAAGCCATATTTCAATGTATAGTACATATTTGTTTCTCAGTAACGTAAAGGTACGTGCTTGTTCCACAGTGAAATAATAATGCATGTTTGTTTTTCAGTTATGATACATATTTGTTTCTCTCAGCAAAGGCGTACGTGTATTTAAATTAACCGTCCTGACTCCTGTTAATTTCACACAAACATCAGTAGGTATACTGTACTGTACCAGGAGAACTCACTGTATCCTAAAACTGAGGTAGATATTTATGCTGTGACCAGGTGAGCGAGACAATAATAATGATGGCAGGTCATTGAGGATGTTCATCTGTTCCCATTTACATAGTTTCTGGGGAGACAGTTTATTTTCACCCAATCCTGTAGGACAACGAGTAGGTATTGAGAAATGTTCGTGTCAGGTTGTTTCAGAATGATCTTAGACGCAGAGTAAAGGGAAGTTGTCATCTTAACGTCTTCAAAAATAGTCTTGCTTTAAGCCTTTCAAAGGTTATTAGTAAAGTTTATGTGGGAAATGTTGCTTAAAAAACTCATATACATCTACAAAATGCTTGGTTGTGTTCTGTTTAGTGATTTATTAAGCTTAGCTGTATGCTGTGACATCAGTGTTTATGAGAGAAAAACAAACAAGCGAAAAAGCAAACACTATAGTCGTGTATTTGTTTACATATATTTATTTGTTTTTCAAACATTGATGCAAGGATAACTTTTTTATAACGGCAATGTTAACGAAACAAATACAGTAATATGGTCGTGTTTTTTAATTAATTTGATATTTTTTATAATGAATATAAATGTTTTTATCATATCCTATATCGTATATAGTTAAACAGTATTAAGAACAGTATGAAGAACAACTGAACAACAATATAATTTAACCTTAGCAATTAAAGAACTTGTAAAACAAAAACATAACGGAAAATGACTATCGATTTTTTTTTTCAAAATGAATTGTATAGAGACGGGAGGAGAAGCGTCGTTGCCATACATAAGAGTACACACCAACTTGGTTGGAGTAATTGTATTTGTTATTTTTTAAATGTAATTAATTACAAGAAAATAGGAAATGTAATTGTAATTTAAAAAGTTATCAGTTAATTGTAATTATAATTGTAATTTAAATGATAATCATTTAATTGTAATTTAATTGTAATTGTGAACTCAGTCCAGTATTCAAATCAACCACCATCATGACCATGGTCATTTCAGTGACTGCCACCACGCAACAGCCAATTGCAGTACTGTGAACCTTTGGCTAGAGTCTTGCTGGACTCTGTGAAGAAAAGGTTGGACCCATACATAGAAATGAGAGAAGTTCGAGCAGCGGCTCTTCTTGATCCGAGGTTCAAGCTGGACTGGCTGTCGTCACAGGAGCAGAAGGACCAGGTACTGATTGATATCAAGGAAAGGTTGGAAGAATCAGAGGCAGTTCAGGAGGGGTCAACAGAGGAAAAAATGACAAAGGTGATCTAGCATAAGGATTACCTGAATCAAAAAGACCCAGACTTTTCTCCTTCATACCACCGTCTTCAACTAGGCCACAAAATCAACGAGCATCAGAGGGAAGTACAGTGTTTCTGTTGGTGAAACAATATGTGGAAGAAGTAACTATCCCATGTTCAAGTAATCCAATGCCCTACTGAAGACCTGACAAGGGAGCTGATGGTGTGTACTGCAACATCTGCTCCATCCGAGCGAGTTTTCAGCATTGCTGGAAATTATTACACAGCCAACAGGGCCCAACTTCGTGTCGCTTCTCTCCGGTCATTGTTAATAATAAAATGTAATTGTGAATTATTTGAAAAACTCAAAGCCTTGTAAATATTATGTGTAACTTGCAGTATACACGGACTGCACTGGAATCTTGATATCCTATGTCTGCTTTTTTCACACTAGTTTTAAGTGAAACATATTCATCAATAAGGTTTTAGCCTTTATTACTAGAAGCATGACGGTTTTCTTTTCAAAGGGTGAGCTATCATGTAGAAACTTGTAATTATAATTGATCTTTTGATTTTAAAATTGTAATTGCAATGTAATTGAACATTTGAAATAAAATTGTAATTGTGATTAAAAATTCAGGCAAGTATTTATATTTGTAATTGTAATTGACTTAAAAAGTGAAGGTAGTAGGTAGCAGACAGTTATCAAACAGGGCGGTACTACCGCCTGGGAAGATATTGGAAGCATAATGTGTTGTCGAAACGGTGGACCCTGCTGCCATATGGCATCACAAATATTGTGACCGAGCCCCAGGCTGCTGATATGACTTTCTGCCTCATTTACATAAGTGCAGGGTCTCAATTGTTTCTCTGACTTTGACAACACAACATACATACTGTACAGTATATCGTTTCTAACTCTTTTTTTATTTATTTTTTAATTTTCGTATTTATTTATGGTTAACATCATTATTAATATTATTATTATTATTATTATTATTATTATTATTATTTGTATTATTATTATTATTGTTATTATTATTATATTTTCGCCCCCCAGTTTCTGGTGTGGGTCAGTGACCTGTGCCCGGGTGGGCTAATCCCCGTCAAAAGAAAAGAAAAAAAAAAAATGGTCCAACCCTGCTTACCAAGGATATATACGTGTACTTACTGACTGAGGCGTCGTCGTCCACGTTGTATCCGTGTTGCCCATAAACGCCGCTGTGTTGTACCTTAGTGTTTCCATCTTCAGTAGAACGAACAAAAGTTTTCGGCATTCTTACCGAAACTGTACAGTAAATTGACAATCTTTGAAACCTGTTAAAAGAGCTACTGAAATATACCTTTCTACGGGTGAAAAACATTGGTACTTGCATGAGGCTACAGGCCTTTGAAATATGAAGCCACAAAAAATACTAAATATTTTGAATACTATAGAAAAACAATTCAAGAAATTATAAAGATGGTGAAAGCAACGGGAGAAATAATTAAAATTTTCAAATGATAAAAAATGAGATACTTTGGCCCTATAATTAGAGTAGAAATATTAATGGGTAAAGTTGAGGGTAAAAGAGGCAGGTGGAGGCAGAGGCTGTGATAGATGAGTGACAGTAAAGACTGGGTCCAGGAGAGATTGGTAAAGGCGTGTGGGGGTGGAGGGCCGTGGTCGCCAACCTCTATTAAATAACCGAGGTGATAACCGCATGGTCTCCGTTACTCCTCTACCTTATTAGTTACCAGCTTGTCATAACGTCGCCTCAGAAAAAGAATCTGAGTGTGAGTTTTGCTGTCATAAATCCCACACTTATCTCGTTTAATCTCACTCCATCTCGTTATCTACTCGACGGCGATTGACGGGGATTAACTCTGGCGATTTATTAACGGATTTGACTGATTTATTCACAGTTGATATTGGCGATGGTGGTGGTGGAGGGTTGGGGGTAGGAGATTGTTGTTGTTGTTATGGTGATGGTGGTGGTACAAGGGGGTGGTGGTGGAGGGTTTGAGTAGGGGATTGTGGTTATGGTGGTGGAGGGTTGGGGGTGATGAAGGAAGGGGTGAAGGGATAGTGATGATGGTAAATGGAAATTGGGGATGGTGAAAGGAAAGTGGTAATGGTGAAGGAAAATTGGGGATAGTGAAGAGAAAGTGGGATTGGTGAAGGGAAGTGGGAATGGTGAATGGAAAGTAGGGATGGTGAAGGGAAAGTAATGGTGGTGAGGGGAAAGTGATGGTGAAGGGTAAGTGATGATGGTGAAGGGAAAGTAATGGTGGTAAGGGGAAAGTGGTGAATGTGAAGGAAAATGATGATAAAGGGAAAGTGATGACGGTGAAGGGAAAGTAGTGATGGTGAAGGGAAATTAGCGATGGTGAAGGGAAAGTAGTGGTGGTGGTGAAGGGAAAGTGGTGGTAGTGAAGAGAAAGTAATGGTGCTTGAAGGGAAATTAGTGGTGGTGAAGGGAAAGTAGTGGTCATGAAGGGAAAGCAGTGGTCGTGAAGGGAAATAGTGATGAAGGGAAAAATTATGAAGGGAAAGTAGTGGTGGTGAAGTGAAAGTAGTGATGGTGAAGGGAAAGTAGAGGTGGTGAAGGGAAACTAGCGATGGTGAAGGGAAAGTGGTGGTAGTTAAGAAAAAGTAATGGTGCTTGAAGGGAAATTAGTGGTGGTGAAGGGAAAGTAGTGGTGATGAAGGGAAAGTAGTGGTGGTGAAGTGAAAATAGTGATGGTGAAGGGAAAGTAGTGGTGGTGAAGGGAAAGTAATGGTGGTGAAGGGAAGTAGTCTCTTTAACTTCAGTAGCAGTTTCTGCAGTGTGATCTTCCTCTGCAGATCCTTAACCCCTTGAAGACGACGTAATCAAAGGGCTAAGACAGCGTACTTAAAAGAGGTTAAAATTTGCATCTGTCGTTCTTAATCATAACCGAGCATCATCCACCAGCAGCACGACCGATATCCACATAATGTACCAACACAGTCTTTCCTGATCCACCCCCTCGTATATATGTCTCTCTCTCTCTCTCTCTCTCTCTCTCTCTCTCTCTCTCTCTCTCTCTCTCTCTCTCTCTCTCTCGCTCTCTCTCTTTCTCTCTCTCAATTCCATGCTTTCACTCTATTTCCACTACCTTCATGTTTTGTGTATGGATGTGTTTCATGTTTCTGTGTAAAGTCGTAATTAAGTGGATAATTCAATAAGCTAGAAGAAGCCAAGACGTATGATGGTCCTCCTCCTCTTTCCCCCACTCCTCCCCCCCCCCACCAGGCACGTCGTCAGATTCATAAATCAAGGAGGGCAGTATTACAAGTACTGTATTCCATATTTAGGGCTCATGATACTCCCAAATTTAAGTCATTTGTTAATAAAAATCAATATACAAGAATAACTTTACTGATTTTTTCTCAAGATTAATATGTAATCATATTAATAATAATGTGCTACACTGAAACAGTTCAACTAAATACAACTACTTTCTCCTTTGAAGTGTCAGGTTGAAGTGTCAACAGAATTTCCTCCACACAGTATGCAATGATCATGAATTTTCTGCATTTTATTTGTTTTAATAACCTTGTTGTCTTAATGCAGTGGAGGGGGAGGAGGAGTGGGGTAAGAGTGAAAGGAGGAAGAGTAGAGGAAGAGAAGCAGGAGAAGTGAAGGGAGAGTGAAGAGGAGGAAGAGTGGGGGGAGAGGAGAAGAAGGGTGGAGAAAAGGAGGACGACGACGAGGAGAAGGATGGAGAAGAAGAAGAGGAGGAGGAGGAGGAGGAGGAGGAGGGGGAGAAGAGAAGGAGGAGGAGGGGCATTAAGAGTATCCATGAATAAGAATTTTGATTGGGTTTTAGTGGTTTAATCGTCGTAGTGTTGACCATTAATAGCAGTTCAGTAATAATACAGTAACACACAACAATGCTACTATTCCTCCTAGTTGTGTTAGGAATAGTAGAACATATAGGAAGTAATAATAGCAGGCGGAGAAGAAGGAAGAAGAGAGATTGCTGAAAAGTACAGGGTGGGCAAATTATCCTATTTCCCCTTCGAAAAGTAGTAGTAATGGCAGTAGGAGGAAGAGGAGAGTGGGGAAAGGAAGGAAGAAGGAAGAGAGGTGTAGTTATGGTTAATAGGAAGAAGAGCAGAATGAGAAAGGAAAGGGCGAAAGAAGAGAGATGCAGTTATGGTAGTAGGAGGGAAGAGGAAAATGAGAAAGGAAATGAAAGGGAGAAGGAAGAGAGGAATAGTTATTGATAGTATGAATTTTTTAGCTTAACACATTTATTGACAAAGCTTGGAGTACAGTTTGTCTATTCTGAGTAATTCAGTCAGGTCTTGACACTGAGGGTGGTATCACTTCTCACTGCCACGAAGGACAGAAGTTCATACACAAAGAAATACATCATATTCATTAACAGCTGTATATAGGTCAGATTCATGTGGGTGATGTTACTGTTCACTGCTGTAAGACAGTGGTTCATATACATTGGACATCATATTTTAATTGAAGACTAATCAGTGTGGGCTAGCAAATTTGGGATAAACAGCAAGAATGTCCTCAAGCACCCTCGATTCAATGTAGTAATTACAAAGCTCATGAAACAATAAGCCAGGTGTTCTGAAGTCTTTGGCAGTGTCACATTCAATAATATAGTGTTCAAGTGTATGCTTTAAAGGTTTATCACTAAGTTAACATGCTGAGTGTTCCGGTATGGGTACAACGTTACTAACTTGCCAGATGTGTCTGTATCCTAGCCTAATTCTGGCCACGACTACATCACATTGTCTGGTTCTGTCCTTATGCTGGCCATCCCGATACCTCGCGTCACAAAATTTGTCATATTTACTAATGCTACAACTGCCAGGTCTCTCTGTATTTCTCAGTTCTTCTAGATCAGAGTTCATGATTCTGGCTTGAATGTTTTTAAGTACAGCATTGGACAGGCCAAGGTCACGGTCAACATTTTCTTAATAACATGCCTCATTGGCCAGTTTATCAGCACGGTCATGATACCTAATTCCAACATGGGACGGAATCCACACAAATTCGACACGAGAGTTGTTCTCATTGGCAGTTATCACATTTATTTTAATATCACATACAACTTTAGACATAGAACCTGACGGGCTGTTCATTGATTTCAAAGGACTTTGCGAGTCACAGAATATCACCCCATCGCCATTTTCTTTAAGGTAGTCTGTAGCTAAGTAGATTCCAGTTAGTTCAGTTTGTGTTGTGCTGGCCCAGTTGTTCAGCCTTTGTTTGTTTGACACTATCATCTCTTTTTCTTTATATATTACAATTGCACAGCCTGTTCTACCTGTGTTTGTCTGCACAGAACCATCAGTAAAAGCATAACATTCACTTGATTTAATACCCTCTATGTGTCTGTTACTAGTTTCTAGTGTGACACATCTCGTCACATCAGTGTTTAACATTTGCTTACTACCAACAGGAGTGTATTTAATAGGAACTGATATATACAGCCAAGGAGGAACGGCATTAATGGGTTCGTCTGCGGTGATTGGGACAATTAGTTTCAAGAGATCTGCAACATTTTTATGAAGCCACTCCCCAAAGAGAGTCTTTTGTGGAAGGTTAGCGAGATAGTCGGGATTACTTAGATAGAACATCAACTCGGTATGATCTGTAGTTTGGGGACCATTGTTCTTCAAATCTTTGACACAAAACATGGTATTAAGTAGAGCTATCCTCTCAGATAGGGAGGGCAGCCCGAGCTCTTTCCTCATGTTTACAATTCTGGTTGATTTTGGTCATCCTAGAATGATAAGCATGGCTTCATTTTGTACTCCCTCAAGGCTGTTGAGTTGTTTAGGCGGAATAGTCACAAGATGGAGAGCAAGATAGTCAACTACAGAACGAATAAAGAGTTAGAAAGTACGAGCATAGGTGATGTTATTTCCATAGCCCTTGCCAACAAGGGTTCTGAGGGGTTTAATGCGCTGCATTAGTTTGGCACGAAGGTTGCCGACAAATTTTGCATCATTCACACAAATTCCAAGATATTTATAGGAGCTACATAGTTCCAAGGGCATGCTGTTAATGTTATAGTCAAGAGGCAGAGGGTGAGCTGGACGAGGATTGAGGACCCTCGTCTTGTCAACAGATATTATGAGACCACGTTCCACAGTCCTCTGAGCAAATACATCCAGCAAGGCTTGGGGCCTGAGCTTGGTCTGTGTCATAATGCAGATATCATCAGCATCGCATATTACAGCCTCATTTGGCTGAACTGGAATGTCAGCAATAAGCTTGTGCATCAGTATATTAAAGAGCACAGGACTTAACACTCCTCCCTGAGGAGTGCCAACCATAAATGATCTCATTCTGGCACTTTTGACTCCCCTAAACAGAACACTGGCATACCTGTTGGACAACTAACCCTTTATCCATGTCAGGAGGTTATCTTGGATGCCAAAATTAGCTAGTTATTCAAGTATAATGTGTCTATTAGGTACATAAAAGGCTTATTTAAGGTCTATGAAGGCTGTTTGTGTCTTATCTTTTGAGTGAACAAGCTATTCTGCAAAGCATGTCTGTCGTGGGTTGCGTTGGGCCTCCAGCACAACCCATCCCAAATGTTTGTTTGTGTACGGTAGAGATAAGGCACCCGGCCAGCCATAACTGGGACATGTAGGGGGGGGGGGGGCAGGCCAGTGAGACAGTGGTGTACTGTTCATCACTTCACGCCTCAAAAAAAAAGTAAATTTAGCCAGTGGGCTTTAGACCTTGGGTTAGAGAAGACCTCCTGCTCCTCCGACTTAAGATCAGGGGCCATACAGTCCTACCAGTGCTACGGGTCTGTGTGTGCAAATCCCCGAGATTTTTTTGTTAAGTCCAGCTGCAAGTTAATGCACCCTGTAAAGATTGATTTTGATTTTGCCGCTTGCAGCGGCTACTTAAGTACCCTGTAAAGGAAGTGATCAATGGTGAGGGCCTGTTTGCTACAAGAGCACTCCAGGCCGGCCTAATAGATCTACACGATTAATTTACCAGGTTGACAAACTCTCCCTTATAACTTACGGTACTGTGGCGTGAATGTGAGTGACTGACCTATCCATGCAAATTATAAGTCCAGTGTATGGAATTGTGCCAAATAAACGTAAGTGCAATCATCTGCCCGTATCTGTGATCCCTCTATTATTATTATTACCAAGGGTAATGACTGATTGGTTATGACAAAGTATAACCAATAACTTAGACGGATGTTGGAAGTTAGTGGAATTCATTAAATCATCATTTATCAAGTACACAACGCATTGAATGCCGGAAGCAGAGCAAAATTCTACGTAGTGATACACCATAATCTCTTGGGTGATTAACCAGTGTGAAGGTATCCGAGTTCTACGGTAAGAAAGCCACCTTCCTGCATTTAAAACGTAACAATGTCTGTGTGCTGTGCCTGGGCATGAAACTACCCAGATTAGGGACCAGTTTGTCTCTGACTTGAAACATGAGATGGTTGAGAACAACTCTTTCAAGGACTTTATACATACAGGATGTGAGTGAAACGGGCCTGAAGTTTGGCGATTTAGCTTTTAGGATTGGTACTATGTTTCCTTGAGTCCATTTCTTAGGCAGAATACCCTGTGTGAGGCTCATTTGATACAGGTCAAGCAGTGGATGGTTAGGGACCTCATTTAACAATCTGAGGGTGTTATAGGCTATGCCATCCTCAGTAGGGGAGGATGATTCACCTTGTATTAGTGCAATTGTTTGTTCGTGGTGCGTTATAGGAAACTGGTCGGGAAGGTCTTGTGAGGAACAGGCTATTTCAATATTGAAACCCCTATTAATGTGTGTGGTTTTAAGATATTGCTGTATGTCAGGAGGCAGGGCAGTGATTTGTGACACACTAGACCATTGGTCTAATTGCATGTCAGCATATTCTGCAGGGCTGTGATGAAGTTGGTCTGTGGTGGGTGACTTGGTAATGGCTCAAATTTTGTTCCACACTTCTGCTTGAGTGGTTGTTCTATTAATCCCCTCTAAGAATTGTTCCCAATAGGTATTTTTCACCTGACCTTTGAGTTCACGAAATGCTCTGTTAGCTTTGAAGAATGCCAGGAGGTTATCACTAGTTTTATTTTGCTTAGAAGTTTTGGCAAGCTGTTCTACCTTCTCTCCTTCTTTGGTGAGGATGGGGTCATGTGTCCACAGAGGTGGTTTAGTGCTGTCCCCCTTCCTCCTTGACTTAACCCAGGTGGTATTATATGTGGTAATCAGTGCCGGATTTAGACCAGTGGAGGCCCATGGGCAGGCTCTTTGTGGAGGCCCCCCTCATTATAACTACCCAAGAGGGTGGGGTGGCTAGTGAAGCAAGCCTAAACATCTGGGAGTTACGGGGGGCGCTGGAAGCACCCCGGGAAAATTTTGAAATATCAACGCTTCTTTGGAGAATTTTGAAGCCATATGCAGTCATATTGAGGAAATTAGAACACTGAGAATTTTTTAATTAACTGTATATTTATTGATAGTGTACAAATTCCTGACACACACACACACACACACACACATAGGTGATAGATAAACATGAATTTTAAAGAATGAAAATAAAAATGATCAAAATGAATAAACAACTAAATAAAATATTGTAATATGTGGAGGCCCCCAGATTGTGGAGGCCCCTGGGCAGCTGCCCACTTTGCCCACTCCTGAATCCGGCCCTGGTGGTAATGACATTTATTAGATCACAGCAAAATTCATCCACTGACCCAGGTGTATATCCAGCATACCATCTGTGGATGTAAGCCTTGAAGTGCAATTTAAGATTATCTGGGATGTTAATTCTGAGCTTAGGATGGGGTTCACACTTGACATCAGCAACAGTGTATTCAGTAAATATTGCATGATGATCACTGACTAGGTGGTCTGAGATGACCTTAGCCTTGACATTACTGTCTACCGGGTTATACCCAATCACATAATCAAGTCTGCACCCCATCAGATGTGTCACTTTCTCTGTGTCGTATACAGTGATATTATGATTATTGGTTTAATTCACAAACACCCTCCCATTAGAGTTACACAGGACATCACCGAGGACAGTGAAACGAGAGTTAAAGTCACCCATACACAGTAGGGTGTGTCATAGGAGGGAAGATCAGCTAAAACTAATGGCCCATCACTTTTTTGGTAGATTTTAGTGTATATAAACAGAAAATAATTTCAGTTTCAATATTTTGCAACCTTTTGCTAGGTAAATTTTAGCGTGAAATTTATCGAAAATCTAACGTACAGCTGCATTAGTGCATTACAATTAAATAGTGACCATTGCTTTCTGACTTCATTCTTTAACAACCCAACTAACAATACTTTTTTCTGTTTCAGACTCTGATGCATTTATAAGTTGATAATATTTGCGATGGCTGCTTGTGTCAGGACGAGGAACCAAAAATCCAGCCATCTCAGTCACTATCTTGGGTCTGGGAGAGAGCTCCTGAAGTCGGAGTTGCCTACATTGAGAGATGCTTTGAGATACGGTGTTTTAATTAGGCAAATCAGTGAAAAGAACCAAAGAACTTACACAAACAAAGATATTGCCAGTGATATGACCAAAGCTGTCTTGGCACAGTACACTCTGGCTAACGCTCAGTTCAAGCCTCCAGTCATAACAAGTCAGAAGAAGATTAGTGAGAGACTGCTAGCCAGTTGAGAAAAGGCAAGAGATATCTCTCTTGGGAGAGGAAAACTTGCAGTTAAGGACAGCTTTGCCAAGCAACTGGACCAGTTATTTGACATAATTACTTGCAAGTGCCCAATTGTTCTCTGTCCTGAGTTTGGATGCGATCGTGACTGTAAATCCGAGGCCCACATCTCCTGTATTTGCAAGCGTGAACTGAAGATTCCTGTGATCAAACTGGCATTTGTCAAAGCACAGAGAGGGAAGACTGGCAGTATAGGGGCTCTCATGATTTCTAGCCAAGATATTCCGGAGTCCAAGAGACAGGAGGCTGCCACAGAGAGACAGAAGAGGAGAAGAGTTGCCGAGGAAAAGAGACTTGAGAAGGCCCAGGGTGAGGTAAAAAAGGCCGATGATTGGAGTCAAGCTGATTCAGAGTTTAATGACTTCCCCATGGCTGATCCGAGTGCTGACCTGGAGAATGGTGACTTTGTCCCTAACCCAGAAAATAATGATCCCAAACCTTCCAGGCATAAGATTCGAAATAGGAAAGATATCCCGAGCATAGTTCTGGCCAGCATGCGACACCACACTGGTCTCAGAGAAACTGCAGAGATAGCAACAGCTGCCTGGATTGACGGTGGTTTGATAACACCTGATGATGTTCACCTGGTGATAGATCATAACAAAGTAAGGAGAGCTCAGGAGAAACTTGTCAGTAACCTAGAAGAGGAGTTTGATAAGGGGATAAGAGAAAATGGAATCAATTGTTTGTTCTTTGATGGGAGAAGGGATGACACTAAAGTGTTCATGAAAGTTGGATATTCTGACAAGTTGTTCCCTGCCATGGTGAAGGAGGAACACTACTCCTGCTGCAGTGAACCAGGAGGGAAGTATTTGTGGCATTTCACTCCAGAGAAAGATGACATCAGGAAACCAGCTGAGATAGTGGCAGATAACATTGTGAACTGGCTCAGAGAGAGGAACGTAGACCAGATCCTGCAGGCCATTGGAGGGGACAGCACCAACACGAACACAGGGTGGCAAGGGGGGGTCATACAGTGGATAGAGCGGAAGATTGGGAGGAAGCTGGTCTGGATTGTTTGTGACCTCCACACCAACGAGTTGCCACTCAGACATCTGATCCAGGAGCTGGATGGCAAGACCCTTTCAAACAACAGATGGTCTGGTCCTCTTGGCAAGATGCTGGACTCTGCCACTGAGTTAGAAATAAATCCGAGCTTTGAAAAAATCACAGTTGGCCCTCCACTCGTTGAGCTTGCACATACTGTCATTGACGACCTGAGTACTGACCAGTACTATGGTTACATGATTTGCAGTGCCATCAAAACTGGGGTCATGCCTGATAGACTTGCTTACCTGCAGATAGGTCCAGTCTCACATTCTAGGTGGCTCACAACGGCTCTCAGGTTCTGCAGAATTTGGGTCGCTCATCATAAACGGAAAGGGAACCAGCTTCACAACCTGAGACTTATTGTCCAATTCATCGTGAGTGTCTACTTGCCAAATTGGTTCAACACCAAGGTCAAGTCATCGTTCTCCGAAGGTCCGAGGCATGTTCTCTTCCAGCTTGAGCTCCTGAGGAGTCAGCCAAGGAAGGTTGTTCAGATTGTGGAGCAGACTGTGAGGAGATCTTCCTGGTATGCTCATCCCGAGGCAGTTCTGCAGACAATGCTCTGCAGTAAGGATGAGGAGGAGAGAAGAGTGGCAGTCAAAAAGATCTTGGATATGAGACTTATGAGAGGATCTGGGCATGACGAATCAGTTGGTGACGATTCCTTCAGGGTCAGGAAGACTCCTGAAGTCAATCTAGGTGCCAAGACCCTCACTGATCTCATAGATCTGGATAACATCCAGGCTGGCAGTGAGCCCCCTCTTACCTGCAGCCTCACCAATGTTCAAGTCAGAGCTTTCCTGGACAACCCCATGCATGTCCCTGCCTGGCCCTCGCACACCCAGAGTATAGAGCGTTGTGTACAGCAAGTGAGCGAGGCCAGCAGTCACGTGTACAGCCAGGAGAGGAGGGAAGGCTACATCCGAGCTCAGGTGGTCAGCAGGGAGGTGATGAGTAGAAACAGAAGCAAGAAAGACATGTTCTCTATGGTGTGCAGCAACACCGGGTCGTAGTAGTAAAACCGGTTTTTGTATTTGATGATTTTGTTTTCTAAAGGAATATTAAATTTAATAAATGTGTCAAGATCATTCGTTTCACTATTCTGGATCATTTTCATCCTAATAAATTAACGTGATACATTTACTTTACTTTAAATAAGCTATTTAGTGGTGTTGGTAAAAGGGTGGGAATACTGAATTTTCATAAAATTTACCTAGCAAAAAATAAAAACATTTCAAATCTGAAGGTATTACATGATTCTGCACATAGAACTACAGCATTAATACCAAGGGCCGATTTTTCAAACTCAAAAAAAAAAAAATCGCCTCCGTATGACACACCCTAATACACAGCATAGTGTTGTTACCTGATGGCTTTGGTAACAAGTCCGCTCGCAGCTCATTACACCGAACATAGATGTTATACAGCGAAAATTGACTGCTTGCTGTCTTTACTGTAAATTGCTGATAGTGAAAACTTTCATCATTGAGAGTTTTGATCCATTTAAGAACATAAGAACATAAGAACATAAGAATGGAGGAAACTGCAGCGGGCCTATTGGCCCATACTGGGCAGTCCCGTTTACACCCAACCCCTATTGCTCATATGAGCATCCAACCTATGTTTGAAGCAATTCAGCGTATTCGAGTTAATGATGATATTTGGTAACTTGTTCCATTCATCCACTACTCTGTTTCCAAACCAGTGTTTACCTATTTCACGCCTAAATCTAAATTTGTCCAATTTATAACCATTGTTACGAGTTCGCTCCTGGTTGGATAATTTGAGTACCTTTGTAATGTCCCCTTTGTTTAGCCCTGCCTTCCACTTATACACCTCTATCAGGTCGCCCCTTGCTCTACGTCTCTCAAGGGAGTGCAAATTAATATGCTTTAACCTGTCTCTATACTCAAGGTTCCTAATACCCGGGATTAGTCTTGTCATTCTCCTCTGAATTCTTTCCAAGGATTCTATATCCATTCTGTAATACGGTGACCAGAACTGGACTGCGTAATCCAGGTGTGGTCTCACAAGAGCAAGATAGAGTTTTAGGATGACCTCGCTAGTCTTGTAACTAACACTCCTTTGTATGAACCCAAGTACTTTATTAGCCTTGTTACGAGCAAAAACACATTGTTTACTTGGCTTAAGGTTCCTACTAATCATTACTCCTAAATCTCTCTCGCAGTCGGATTTCTCTATGGCATCGTTGTTCATCTGGTATCTGGTTTCCCTGTTTACATTTCCTATACTGAGTACTTTACATTTGTCGATGTTGAGTTTCATCTGCCATTTTTCAGACCATTCGAAAAATTTGTTTAAAAGACCAGACCATTCTTTACATAAGTGAGCAGGCCACTTCCTGCTCCACTATTGTATGCTGTAAACCCAGCTATCCTAGGTGCAGCTTTCTTCTGGGTGCTGGACGTGTAAGGTTCTTGTAAACCAATTACATTTATGTTATAAACTTTAAACAAACCATTGTAGGTCATTAATTCTGCGGTTATCACTCCGGATGTTCCATGGAATGAACCTCAAGCGTTTGTGTTACTCGTTTCACCTTGAACTGAGTGTCGAGAGTCGCGCGTTGGCTTCATAGATCAACCTGACCAATAAGTTAACCGTTTCAAATTCATCACCCCCGGAGTTCTTGATAATGCGCCTCACAGTCCTTATTCCAGTAGGATTTTCATACACAGGTTCCTTCATTAGTCCCGCGAGTTCCTCCTCCGAAAATATTGGAAGAAGTACAGGGTTATGGACAGTTTTCAGACCTGGGGTTATTAAAGAGACCACGCTGGCAGTCTGGGGCTCATTCTCCCCATCACTATCGGTCTCGCTCTGGCTACTCATCCTCAAGTTTGCATCATTATGAAAGGAGGCACTAGCTCCTTCAGAAGCTCCAATGACACTATCACTGCCATTGTTCACTGGTACACTTACTTGGCAGGCTTTAACCTGACCTGCGTTGGCTAACGAAGGAGAGTCACTGTGCCTGCTGACTTCAGGTGGTGGAGGCGATCCGGCCGCGTTGGCATCACTGAGTGGGACCGCTATTGTGGGTGGAGGAGGCCTCCCAGGACAATCAGGGTGGCAGGCCGTAGGAAGACAGTAATGAGAGGGGGAAAGAAGAAGGGAGGAAGGTACAGTAATATAACAGGGAGGCGGAGGGCGCGCAGTTCTTCCTCCCTCCCCCACTGTTCCATTACTGACTGGTGCCCGGATTAGGTAATCAGAAGCCACACCTGATGTTCGTCTTGCTTCCCTCTAATTAACGTCTTGGCATGTTAATTACACGAGATAATTTATACTAGTATTTTGATGCATAAGAATTCAAAATTTTTGTTTATGCCTCCACAAGAGTGCATAATATGCATCAGAGGAACACACTATATGCACTGCATATAGTGTGTTCCTCTGTTCATCCGTCACGTACAGTTTCAGTTTAATAATCACATACAGACAAAAACACATATGTTATGGGCTTCATAAATATCAAGATCACAGCTGAGAGTGTCTTAAGTACAAAATTATCCGAAGAATAACTTGAATCGAATACAAATACACTATATTAACAAGACTTCATAATGACCCGTGTCAAGACTATGATAAACTAATTATCAAATTCAAGTCTATGTTAGAAGGCAAGACCACAAGGAAGTCGAAAGTCAAAATGTTTTTTGAGGAGTGACGCTTGTATTCATGGTGATACATGTGTGTGTGCCGATATCATCACTAAATAATAAAGTGTCTGTGATACAATTCAGAGTCACATGAAAGATCAAACTAGGTCTAATTTCCGGGATATGTGACCGGTAAAACTGTTATTATTCCTTATATTTTGGGTGAAAATAAAAACCAGGTAAATCAACAAGTACCGTTCTAAGCTCACAAGCATTCACACCACAAGACTTGTGAAGACTGCTGTAACACGCTGAATCAACTTTTTCTGAAATTGCAAATCACATCGAGGCTCAACCCTCATATTAGTTTTGGCATTGTTCTGTGTATTTGTATTTGGATCTGTAGCCTTTATTTTCCTAAGCAAAAAGCAAACTTTATTTTACCTGAATATAACACATAGAGGGCTTTTTTTTCATTTATAATAACATTACATAATTTATTTATTATTTTTGGTGGGGGGAGGTTATTATATTGTGTACTGCAGGATATCATAATACTACTTTATAAAGCAATTTTCCTGTATGCCTGTATTTCGGGAGCAAATCTGTTATTAAACCATTATTTTGTACTGCTCGAAGACCGCTTCATATTTCCATATTTTATATTGCTAAATGTTGTTTCTCAAATTTTTTTACTGAATATTTAACTAGGTTAGTGACTAGTGCTATCATTTTAATGCAGAATATGTTTATGCTGAACATGAAAGCTATGTTTAGTCTTTAATATCAGTGTTGTTTTCACAAATTTCTGATTTTACATTCAATTCTGTGAAACGCAGCGCTGACTTATGTATGTTGGCTTAGTACACCTGCGGCAGATCGCCGAGGACTTGCACCATAAGTGGCCGACTAGTGTATAAAGGTTGCAGACCCTGGTCTAGGATGACTCTTGATTCAACAGAGAGATGTTGATGAAATATTAGTTGTGTTTTTATCATCCTGGACTCTACCAACACTAAATTTTAAAGGTCACTTCTGAAGGCCAAAGGTCAAAACCCAGTCCAGAGCATAACTTTTTCATCTCTATACATACTCAGATGAAATTTCACAGGAATCCATACTAGACCATGTGCAGGAAACAATTTCTTCCACAAATTAGGGCCATTGGCGGCATCCTCGCCCAAACACCTTTTTATTTATGTAATAATTTATTTTGTGTGTGGGGGGGGGGGGGAGGGGTAGTTGAAATAAAACAAAGAGAATATATTGTTGTAATTTAACGGTGAAATTTGGTATGTTTGCAATTACAGTTTCCCTTTGGTCCGAATATGAAGGTTATATATGTACAGTATTTTTATCGTTCAAATATTATGTATTTTTTAACTCTTTGAGGACGATGATTTAACCCCTTGAGGACGATGATTTAACCCCTAAACGATGATTTAACCCCTTGAGGACGATGTTTTAACCCCTTGAGGAGGATGGTTTAATCCCTTGAGAACGATGGCTTAACCCTTTGAGGACGATGATTTAACCACTTGAGGGCGATGATTTAACCACTTGAGGACGATGGTTTAACCCTTTGAGGACGATGATTTAACCCTTTGAGGACGATGATTTAACCACTTGAAGACGATGATTTAACCCTTTGAGGACGATGATTTAACCCTTTGAGGACGATGGTTTAACTCTTTGAGGACGATGATTTAACACTTTGAGGACGATGGTTTAACCCTTTGAGGACGATGATTTAACCCTTTGAGGACGTTGGTTTAACCCTTTGAGGACGATGATTTAACCCTTTGAGGACGATGATTTAACCCTTTGAGGACGATGGCTTAACCCTTTGAGGACGATGATTTAACCTTTTGAGGACGTTGGTTTAACCCTTTGAGGACGATGATTTAACCATTTGAGGACGATGATTTAACCCTTTGAGGACGATGGTTTAACCCTTTGAGGACGATGGTTTAACCCATCAGAACTCAAAGGGTTAAATTCACGATTATACTTTTATTTTCTATAAATACGTTATTTATTTATGTCTTGATTTTGTATATTTGTAGATTAAACACCGATTTTGTTGTATTTTTTATTCAAATATAAATTAAATACTGCGTGGTTTTCTTATTTACATCTTCGAGATAATGTATCATTTATTTTTTTTATTTAATGATTGTATATATATTTTATTGATATTTTTTATTTACTTGTAATTTAAAAACTTATTTTTATATTTCGTTTTCGTTTATTTTTTTAATGAAATGTAATGTATTTGTTTAGTATGAGCCTGTTATATTTGCTTGCAAACAGAAGAGTTTTCATTCATTTATATTGGCATTTTTTTGTTTATGGAAGAATCAAGCACTTTTGTTCTGCCGAGGCATAATTTGGCATTATAATTTTTGTGAACTAGGTATTTTGATTATTTTCTATTCCAAGCAGCAGTTATTCTGGCAAATGTAGGGACATTTTCTTGTAAATATTGATGTATGATCTATGTAAGAATTTTCTAGAATGTATTGCATAATTTTGTTTTGATTTACTTTCAATTGTAAGCCTCGTTCAGAGTAGAACGTACTAGAATTTCCCAGACCTGTCTGGGTTGTGCTACGGTGTTCTAGGGTCGTCTAATGAGGTATATAATCAGCAGCATGCAGTAGACTGAGAACTGCACCTCGGTGAGGCAAGATCTTCTCTGTTCCCGAGGTACTACGCGAACCTGACGATGCTGACCTGCGACCAGGCAAAGGTCATAAGACTGTATCCAGTCACATGCCTTTCGCGAAAGCAACTAAACCTCTTTTCCCAAAGGAAGTTTTTTGACTCCTTAGGAATCAGGGGGGTGACAAGGGTCGTCCGCAGACCAGTGAGTGGTGGCCTTATCGTCACCTTCGCAGAATGGACAGGCCCAGCAAATAGCCAACATGGGATCCAGATACTAGTGGAAGCTCACACAGAGGATAACTTGGTGTTGGGAGTCATCTCCCACACCGAGATAGAACACCTTGAAAAAGAAGAACTGGCCGAGCTGATCGGATACCAGCTCTCAATAGTACGGAAGCTGACCAGCGCAACTGCACTGGTTGGTTACCCAAAGAATCTGCCAAACACCGTATTGCTGGGATGGGAGAACATCCCAGTAAGACTGTATGAAAGAAGACCAACAAGGTGTCTAAAATGCCGGAGGTATGGACATCTGGCAGGGAAGTGTCGAGCTCGGGAGGTAGGGGATATAGATAAAGTTTTTATAATATCCGAGCAGGATAGGACTCGGAGCAACGGATTCAAGTTGGATAAGTTTAGGTTTAGGAGGGAGATAGGAAGAAACTGGTTCACAAATAGGGTGGTGGACGAGTGGAACAAGCATAGCAACTTTGTAGTAAGTGCGGGAACTCTGGAAAGATTCAAAAGGAGGCTAGATAGATTCATGGATGATAGAGAGTGGTAGTAACTCTCGACAGGAGCTGCCATGCACAGGCCAACCGGCCTATTGCAGACTCCTTATTTTCTTATGTTCATATGTTCTTATGTTGCAGTTGCGGGACACCCGGGCACCAGCAGACCACGTGCTCGGCAGCTGCCAAGAAATGCGCAGTTTGTGGTGGCCCTCACTCCTTCTCCGACCGGGAGTGTCCCAAGTGGAGTGTATGGTGGCTAAGCTGCGAAGCAAGAAGAAACTGAGCTACAAGGAGGCTCTCCTTGTAATGAAGACTGAAGAAAATAAGAATTAAGACCCCCAACAAGACCACAGAAAAGAAGCCAGAATTAAACAAGACCGAAGAAAAAACAAACAAACCGAAAAAGCCAGATCCAGTAACATTAAAATTTTCAGCGTTTTTAGACTTTTTCGAGCATATACCAGAACAAGAACAAGAAGAGGAATGGAACTTGAAAAGCAAAAAGAACAAAAGGAAGAAGTCCAAAGAAAACGATTTGGGGGGGAGGGGGGTGGAAACAGCTTCGGCCGAAATAGCCGAAAGGCGAAGTGGCCAGTAATCTTCAAACAAACCAAGCCTGGTCAATCAGTCGACCGTTTCTGCTCAAAGTGTGAAATTCAAGCATACAAGCTTAGTAAGACAACTGAAGATCATTTTTGTGCAAGTATGATGGTATTGTTGTGAGCAATATAAGAGAGAAAAGACTAAGGAATTGTACACTGGTAGTGTGCTGACTGTGTATTCCAGGTGAGAGTCCACTTGTGAAGACATTACCCTGTGAACTGTGTTGTGAATAATTAGTAATATTAAAGAGGACTACAGTTCACAAGTGTGTTTCTGTGACCTGGTGGAAATCTACCTAAATGTTGTCTGTACACTGATACCGATCGCCGGGAAATCACCGGAGACTGGTGGGACAGCAAGTGGTAATTCGACGACACTTGTGATATATATATATATATATATATATATATATATATATATATATATATATATATATATATATATATATATATATATATATATATATATGTTAATAAGAAATAGCCCAAGTTTGAATGTAAATGGAAGTGTTTATTGTTTTCCATGTAGCAAATGTAATTGTAATTATGTAGGACAGACAGGAAAAACACTGTAGCCCAGAATCAAACAACATAAGTACAATATCAGAACAGCATCTGAAAGCAGTGCCTTGTTCGTTCATGTTAGGAATAATAATCATCCCATTGCTTGGGAAAAAAGCTTAGAAGTATTCAAATCATCTTGTGTCACAGAAAGACTTCTGGTTGAAGCTAGTTTGATTAAGGAATTAAAATCAATAAACATTAGTGATGGTCAATTCAAAACTGATAATATGTTACATAAATTTATTTGTCAGTAGCCCAAGGTTAAAAATGCTTTGAAAACCTTTGATCTAGATGTAGGGTAGTTATTTAGTGGGTCCCTTATTTTTGACCTGACCTGACTAGTCACGTCGCCCCCTTCTCTTAAGCTCCTCTACATATGTGTTGGTGTGGTAATTAGTTCGATGAGATCATTATGACCTGACCTCATGTTTAATAAGGTCACCCTGTATATTTAAGCCTCTCTCTGTCCATGTAATCCAGTTGCCTCTGAAGATGTTTTGAATAAAGACGAAAGCTAAGGTGCTCCGTTGTTTCCCTTTTCCGTGTGATTTCAGAGTAATTTCAAATGCCCTGCCATTAGCGATACTGAGCGTTCAAGGTCATCTGAGGGAAGAGAGCGCTGCCTGCTCGTAGCGAGAGATTGCGGAACTAGGCCTATATGATATTAAATGTAATTTACTGAATTAATAATGATGCGATTCATGAAGGGACTATTATTGAATTTGAAATTATTATAGATCGTTTATCAGTCTGAATAATGTTACGGGTGTCCCAAGGAGTTATTAGTTAGGCGGAAAATATGTCACGTAGACCTAAGCTAACTCCTTGAGAAGAGACGCGACGCTGGCTAGGCCTCAGTCGCGGGAAGCATTCACACAGACAAGGCGTCCCTGCGCGTCCGTCACAGAAATAGTCACGTGGCCTAGTCACCTGTGCTACGCTATTGCAGTATAACAAGTAAGTCTCATTCGATCTCAGACAGGGTTAGATAGGGCAGTGATAAAGTAAACTAGAGCTAACAGTGAGTTCATTTCAGGGTTTCCGTCAGAACCCACTTGACTGGAGTTGACTGCGAGAGATTGACTGCCGTTTGAGACTGCCGTTGATGATTGAGGGTGGCGATTGTCGCCATTGGACCGATCAGTGTAGGCCTGTCACTGTTTAGCGGGGTAGCAAAGGTTCTCTTGAGTGAACGAGTGCTCCCGACAACTAAAACGACACGGGACCAGCATCAGCAGTGGGTGATCAGTTCTTACCACTCCGGTGCACAACCCCACATGTCCCGAGCAGCTAGTGAAACCCTCTTGCTAACGGGAAGCTAAAGTTTCTCTCAACTGTACAAGGTCTGATTGGCTCACTCCCTTCCGCTTTATGGACGCACTGGGAGTACACTGAGGCTATCTGAGTAAACTAATGGTCACACACTGAGACCGTGAGTCTAGGTCTCTAGGAGACACCTAGAGGAACATTTTCCCTCCCTTATTACGGGTGTAGTTAACACCATTCCTCAGACTGATATTATCTTGACGTGTGTAGTTTAATAGTTTCTAAATAATTTTGATAATATTGTTTTGAATGTTTGTGCCATCAAGTGGAACCAGAGTGATACTGTGATTTGATTCTTTTAATGCCTCTAATTGTTCTTCATAATTCTGATCTCAGGTATAACCTTGTTCCCCAGAGTAGTGGTTAGGTTAGGTTAGGAAGTGTGCATCAGTTGGGGTGCTACAATTTTGTTGAGTGCCCTTAAGGCCTATTCATTGTAGAGTATTTAATTTCTTATTTTTATTACCATTTCCTCAGTGACTGATATTATTTTGTGAGAGCCCTTAAGGCCTGTTTCATGTGTGCAAGCAACATTTCTTAATACTCCAAATGTATTGTTGCCTGAGTTTCTAATAATTTCTATATCATGTATAACTATTATTCCCCAGAGTAGTGTTTTAAGTTTAAGTTAAGAGGTGCGCATATTGGTGTACCATTATTTGATTGTGTTTGTAGTGTTGGAGGGAATATAAGTGTCTAAATTTTACAGTGTGTCTCATTCATCCCAGTCACAGATGCTATCCTTCCACGGGTCACGGACAATTTATTTTGTTTAGTAGATTTAAGTGTTCTTGTGCTGGTTCGGGATTTTTCTCAAAGGGGCGCTTCCACTGCCATCACCATCTATTAATTTTAAATAAACCCCAAGTCAAGTGAGAAATTAAAATCCAGTAAATTCCGACCGGTTACATATATATATATATATAAGAACATAAAAAAATAAGGAGTCTGCAATAGGCCGGTTGGCCTGTGCATGGCAGCTCCTGTCGAGAGTTACTACCACTCTATCATCCATGAATATATCCAGCCTCCTTTTGAAGCTTTCCATCGTTCCAGCACCTACTACAAAGTTGCTAAGCTTGTTCTACTCGTCCACCACCCTATTTGTAGACCAGTTCCTTCCTATCTCCCCCCTAAACCTAAACTTGTCCAACTTAAATCCGTTGTTCCGAGTCCTATCCTGCTCGGATATTATAAGAACTGTATCTATATCACCTTTACTGATTCCTTTCACCCACTTGAATACTTCTATCATATCTCCGCGCACTCTTCGTCTTTCTAGGGAATGCAATTTAAATTTCTTTAACCTATCCTGATATGGAAGGTTTCTAAGTCCCGGAATCATTTTCGTCATTCTTCGCTGCACCGACTCTCGTGAATTTATATCCATTCTATAATAGGGGCACCAGAACTGAACCGCATAATCGAGGTGCGGCCTGACTAGCGCAAGATATAGTTGCAATAAGACCTCTGCACTCTTATTACTTACACTTCTAGATATAAAACCCAATACTCTGTTTGCCTTATTTCGAACATTAACGCACTGTTTTCTAGGCCGTAGGTCCGGGCTTACAAGTACCCCTAGGTCTCTTTCACAAGTCGACTTCTCTAGGTTGATGTTGTTAAGGCTGTATACATTGACAGTATTTGTTCTTCCAATATTAAGTACGCTGCACTTGCTGGTGTTGAATTTCATTTGCCATTTTTCAGACCACCCCTGCAGTTTATTTAGATCCTCCTGTAATTCATTTGCATCCTGCCCTGAATTAATCTGCCGCCCTATTTTGGTGTCATCCGCAAACTTGCTTATGTCACTGTTGATCCCAGTATCTAGATCGTTTATGTAGATTATGAACAAGAGTGGGCCTAGTACTGACCCCTGGGGAACCCCACTGGTTACACGACCCCACTCAGATTTAACACTATCTACGCTGACCCTCTGCGTATATATATATATATATATATATATATATATATATATATATATATATATATATATATATATATATATATATATATATATATATATATATATATATATATATATATATATATATATGCTGATAACCACAAGGAAAAAGAAATCACGAAGTTCCCAAGCGCTTTCGTGTAATTCATGTCTTCAGGTTGGTGGGTCAGCTTACCCTCTGACCTGACTACCTACCGCTGCGGTGCTTTTGTAAAGATTAGTAGGGTCATTACCTTTACCTGACCACTGTGGACTTGATCTCACCCTCCTCTGTATATATATACCCTGTTTTGTACTTCTTACTCTGTACTCACCCCTGAAGATGTGAATTACACGAAAGCGCTTGGGAACTTCGTGTTTTCTTTTTCCTTGTGGTTATCAGCATATACCTGGATCACGTCTCCTACAGTGATTTACTTGCATATATATATATCTATATATATATATATATATATATATATATATATATATATATATATATATATATATATATATATATATATATATATATATATATATATACTGCTTCCGTATATACGACCTGGCCGCTAGTAACCGGTGGTGGAAGCTGGGTAAGCTGTGAAAGGAGGGTCGTAATACTGGTGTCAGGAGTGGGATAGCCTAGCAGTGAAATATTATGCAAGATGGAAGATGATGGTGTCCAGACCAGATGCCAGGCCAGGCAAGGGGAGATTTCCATGGCTGATTTGATGCAATTCTTTCAATTACAACGAGAGGAACAGAAACAGCTATTGCAATAATGAGAAGAACAGAAGGCGCAACAAACATGGTTGCAAGACCAGCTACAATCACAAAGAGAAGAATAGAAGGAGCAACAAACAAGGTTGCGAGAGCAACTGCAAGAACAACGAGAAGAGCAGAAACACGAAAAGATGCAGCTGCAAGTGAAAATTCAGGAGCAACTGCAGGAACAGATAGAAGAACAGAAGCAACAACTACAGCAGCTGCAGGAAGAGATCGACAAGAAAATTCATTAACGGGAAGAGGGTCTGCAAGTGATGCGTGATAGAATGATGCGTTTCATGAGGTGCAAGTTGAAGTGGGTGAAAAATTGAAGCAACAAAAAAAAAAGTGAGTGGTGAGATCACAGAGGTACGAGAGGAGTTAACAGTGGTGAACAGTGAGCTACAGAAAGTCAGTAGCAGGTCGGAAGCTCTGGAGAATTGTCAAACAGCAACCAAGATCCAGTGACCCCTATAAGTGTGGTGTGCGTGAAACATCGTTTGTGCACACTTTGAGTGGAAAGAATAGTGTTGAAAATGACAGAAAATACGACGAGCGTGAAGAAAAAGGAAAAGTGTTGAGCTGAATTACAGAGCACCTGAGTTCAGGCCCCGAGCTTTTTCAAGAGAAGTGGTGATCTAAGAGAGCCAGTGAAGAAACCACAGGAATTCGATGGCAAGGTCTCCTGGGAAGCATACCAAGCGCAGTTTGAGTTACTGGCTGAACAAAACGGGTGGGACGGCAAGCAGCGTGCAGTGCAATTAGCCACGAGGTTCTCAGCCATTTGACAGGTGCAGAGGTAAGCAGTTACATGTCACTGGTAAAGATGCTGAAACCAAGCAACAAAATGAGGTTTACAGGGCCAGATTCCACACTCGTACCCGTAATCGAGGTCTAACACTGCAACAGCTTGCTCAAGACCTGGGAAGTATGGCTCAGAGGGCGCACCCTGGTGCATTACTTGATCTGTTTGCCATGTTGTTGAGGGACCAGTTTGTGGACGCATTGGACAGCACGCAGCTCAAGATTCAGGTGAAGCAGTCCCAACCTGTAATTCTACAGGAAGCTTTGGCTAGAGCCCTGGAGTTTGAATTTTGTGTGAGGTCAAATTGACCAAGCTTCAGGACGAAGTCTAGCGCTGGGTTTAAAGCACGAAAGAGCCAAGTACAAGAGACAGAGATTTAAAGTAACCTGCTGGTATTGTGAGAAGATTGGGCACTAACAGGAGGACTGTTACAAGCGGAAACGAGAGCGAGAGAAGGTTAATACAGAGAAGAACCTGGAGAAGAGAAGATGTTGGACGTGTGGAGAAGATGGACACTTCCAGACTAATTGGCCACAGTCTTCCAGGAAAGGGAAAGCAGAGTTGCCCACTACGACGGTAAACTAGAGATGCCTGGTGCTGAGGGGCAACGACCAGCCTGTCTCACCAGAGCCCCACTGTTGATAAAGTTGCAACCGAGCCACTGTAAGCAGTGTCCAGGTTGAAGGTGAGATCGAAGGCATTAGGTGTCCGTTTATATTCGACACAGCCTCGGGGCAAACTTTTGTGAAGCTGGACGTGGTTAGTCATCGACAACTACCTGAGACGTCCCAGCAGCTGTGCGGGATAACTGGACACTGCGCACTGCTAAAGGGACCAGTGGATATCAGCATCAAGTTAGGAGAGGAAGAAAAAACCATACAGTTTTATGTAGCAGCTACAGAAACCCTTGTATCCGGGGTCTGGACTACCTCCTACCTCGCAGGTGTCCACTGGACCTTGGCTCGATGCAGCTGAAAATTAAAGGAAAGTGGGTACCACTGAATACTGTAAAGCATGTTAGTGCTAAGGTTGCAGCTTGGCGGTCAGTAGTTATTCCCCCAAGATCAGAGGTGCTGTTGCCATGCAAGGTGAACGGTGCCTTGCATACCCGTCTAGGAATGGTGGAGCCTGATGAGCAATGCACAGTACTGTAGAAGATGGAATGATGGTGGGAAGAACTTTAGTCGATCCATCTGCAGAGGAAGTACCTGTAATTGTGGCCAATTTCTCTCTCCTGCCAAAGAAAATACAGCAGAGAATGGCCATTGGACTGTGCCAAGAAGTAGACCAGGAGCAGCAGCCCAGGACCTGCAAGAGGAGAGTGGTCAAGCAGGAAAATGGTCTGCCAGACCTGTACGTGTTCTGGGTATTAAGTTCTATATACAGGAGCGAACACAAACACCTGTATAGTTTTGTAGGTTCTATTTACTGGATAACAGATATGTACACAAGGGAAGTAGCGCTCCTTACTCTGTCCGGGGGTCAATTGCTTCTAGGCGACATGTGGTAAGTGATACATTAGCAGCTTCCATATGTCGCCAGGCACATTAATTAAGCGTGTGGGACATGGTAAATACCTTGCCACTCGCTGCTAGCTAGGCTGAATAAATAATGTATATAAATGGAGCACATACATAATATACATACAGCATACATAATATACATACACCTCCCTCCCCCCCCTATACTCTCATAGCAAAGTCTTGAGTGGACCTTTTCTTTTGGATCCGTTCTGAGCATCGAGGGACTTGAACACTGGGAAGGGTATGGGACTGAACACTGGTGGCGGGTCAGCAGAAGGCGTTGATACGGGGCGGAGAAAACGGCGGTTCCTCCACCACACACGACCACTGGGTAACCGCACCTGGTAGTCCCATGACCTACCGAGACCCATGACTACGCCTACTTTGTCCCAACGTAGGGAGGTCGGGTCCTGAACACGGACTTGGGTGCTGACACTCAACCTGGGGAGAGAATGGGCGTGGTCGTTGTAGCGGGCGACGACGTCTTGAACACGTTCGGCGGCTCGGCGATCACAATCCTCTGTCTTGGCCTGCCACTCCTTGGAGAGGATTGAGGGTGAGCGTCCGGTGTAGTTAGGTGTGTTGCGGAGTTCAAGAAGGCCCGGGTCGAAGGCCTCGCAGTCAATATTCCCAGAAGGGGCCACCTTAAGGATGAGGTGCTTCAAGGATTTGACAGCAGCCTCAGCGTGGCCGTTGGACTGCGGGTAATGGGGCGATGACAACACATGCTGGACTCCCCATCGGTCAAGGAACACAGCAAAGTCCCGGCTTGTGAACTGGGGCCCTCCGTCGGTTTGCAGGCGTACAGGAACGCCCACATCACAGAAGTAGTGGCGGAACTTGCTGATGATGGCGGCAGACGTCGTGTCATTACCGCACTTGATGACAACCGGCCAACCAGAGAGACGGTCAACGATAACCAGGAAGGACTTTCCTGACGCGCAGAAAAAGTCGGCCGACACAGACTCAAAGGGGCGGGTGGGGTTGTCGTCACTCATGAAGGGTTCCTGCTGCTGGCTGGGTTGTAATACTTGGCAGGGCTCACACGCACGGACAACATTGGAGATGTCGGAGTCGATGCCGGGCCAGACCACAGTCTGTCGTGCACGTCGTTTGGTGGCCTCAGCTCTACGGTGACTGTCGTGAAGGCGAGCCAAGACGTGGGGACGTGTTGCAGCAGGGACAACTACACGTGCTCCGTACAGAACAAGGTCTCCGTCGCAGTAGAGTTCATCGCGGAGTTTCCAATACGGGAGCAGGGTGTTGTGAAGGTTGTAGCGGTTGCTAGGAAATCCATTCCTCACACACTCGATGAGTGGGACGTAGGAAGGGTCATCTCGTGCCGCTGTTCGAAGGTCCTCCATTGCCTTGTCGTCATCTGGTGACAGGTCCGAACGAAGGGATTGGACGGCGTGTAGAGTGACCACAGTCCTGACGGAAAGAGCGAGGTCGGCGTCGAGCACATGGTCTTCTGGAGTAGGGCGGCTGACAGGAGAGCGGGATAAGGCATTAGGGGTGCAGAGCTCCTTACCGGCACGCCACACTGCTGTGAAGATGTACGCCGAGAGCTTCTCTTTCAGACGCTGGATGCGAGGGTTCTCAACGGCGTCCAGCGTGTAGTGGTTGAGGATCGGAACAAGCGGGCGATGGTCGGTCACTAGGTGAAAGTGCTGCAGGCCTATGAGGTAAAACCTGCACTTGGACATCGCCCAAACCACAGCTAACAGCTCCAACTCAATAGTGGCGTAGCGCGTCTCAGTGTCAGAGAGGAAACGTGAGCCACACTGGACGAGCCGGAACTGCCCTCCACCGTGATCCTGCAGTAGGGCGTATCCCACGCCATACAAGCGTGAGGCATCTGTCTGCAGAACTGTCGGCAAGGCTGGGTCAAACGTGGCGAGGACAGGTGGACCAGACAGGGCCTGTTTCACTTGCTGGAAGGCCTCGTCGTGGTCGGGGGTCCACAGCAATGTCCTCAGATCTCGTTATTAGGTCATCCTCAACCGTCAGGTCTCCAGGTAAGGTGAGGTCGCCCTCTGTGGGTACATTGTGTTAGGTCACCTCATGTGAGGTCATGTAATTCACCCCCAAGCATGATGCCCCTTCTCTCAGCTGCTTCTTCAAATTATCAAAGTTTGCCCTTCTGAAATCTGGGACTTTAGTGGAATTTCCCTTGTGGCTGCCCTGAAATTCTAACTGGAATCTTATTTATTTGTGATCTCTGTTAGCAAGTTGTTCCCTACCTTCACATTACTTATGAGGTTTTCTTTGTTTGACAGAACTAAATCGAGTATATTATTACCCCGGGTGGGTTCGGTTATAAGTTCGCTTAGGAAACAGTCCTGGATTGTTTCAAGAAAATCCCCTGATTCTGAGTTACCCGTAAGGCCGATCCAATCTATTTGGCTAAAGTTAAAGTCGCCTACTATGTATGGAAGCCCTGAGCATTTCATCCCAAATAAGTGGCTTATTAACTCTATCAAGATTAGTAGGTCTATATATTACTCCTGTGAATAATTTTTCCCTACCATCAATTAATTCTATCCAAATTGTTTCTGTATTCAGCTCAGTTTTTATTTCCCTTTTTATTTCACACTTCAGATTATCCCTGACACAGATTGCTACTCCGCCTCCTATCCTAATCTACCTATCCGTTTGGAATAATTTGTAACCTGCAATTTGGTATTCGACAGGTAACTCACTTGAGTCTAGGTTTATCCACGTTTCGGTGAATGCTATTATATCGATTTTTTCGGTACATACCAACGCCCTGATTTCATCCATTTTGTTTATCATACTTTTACTGTTTTCCGGATGTGGCATTGTTATTAGGGAATTCTTTTAATATGGTATTAGCATTGAAGAAAGAATATCCAAGAGAATTGGGGGTAAAAGTTCCAGCACCACTGGTGAACTTTGTGCTATATACTGTATGTGAGACTTAAGTATGCCTTTGCTCTAAATTCTAAAATGACTCTTGATGAAGATTTAGTTTTAAAATCAAAAAATTTTCATGATATAAAATCACTTCGATATGATGTAAGTTTTATGTGGATTCCATCCCATTGTGGAATTTATATGAATGAGGTTACTGATGATTTGGCTAAGCAAGGGTGTGGCAAGGAAATTGTAGAATATGATTGTATTTTGGGTATTAAAAAAATAAAATCTGGAATGGAAAAAATCCGACAACAATGGGAAATGGACTATATTCGAAAAAAATTCAATAACGGTTGTAGTAGTTTGAAACATTATGTTTTCATTTTGAATTCTACAAGTTCTACTTATGGTAACGCTTCGGTTAAGTATGATACATTTGTGATGAGATTACGCTTTGGATACAAATATTATTGGCAATATTTTGAAGGAACTGATGGTATTCCTTGTAAACTGTGTGGCTATGTAAAGTCCCATACATTATATCATTACATTATGGAATGTAACTGTTTATCAGAATTTACTGATATTACAGAGATGGTTTGTTATCTAATAAAAAAAAAGGTTAAGAATATTATGAACAAATTCTGTAAGTTCAACATAAGATTGTAGATTTTATGCATATTTATTTGTTGTATACATATCTGATTTATGATTAGTACAATATTAAAGAACTCTTGTTAAGACTAGTTTTGGGTGGGCAATTTAGCATGCTAACCAGCTCCGTTTGATGTATTTGTCAATAAATGTTTTGAATTTGAATTTGATCTTATCACACAAAAAGATCTTAAGGACTTGGCACGTGATTGAGCGTTCAATAAAGTATACTACGGTCATGCTGGATGTTGCAGCGTGACCAACCAGCCAAGACCTATAGACGACAAAGCCAGGCAAAAAATTTTTAAGGTGATTTTTTTTGTTGTTTTTCTGATTGTAAGGGCGGTAACGAGCAGGATGATTGTTCGCTGCCCGCTTGTTTGTTCACGTTCCCCACTTGGGGGGGGGGGGGGTAGACGGAGGTGAGAACGTGACTGCTGCCTTGACACACACCAGACACTATCCAGCCGTCAGCACAGCTGTACTTGCACCCCGCTGTTGGTTCAAATTCTGGTTGTGATCTCATCATAGGTCCTGGACTCGTGGGCTGTTTCCCCAGACCTTCAAAAATTGACTGTCAATCTCCGGACACCTACCCCAGCTACTACCGCTGCTGCCACGTCATCGCTTCTGCCACACCGTCCGTGCACCTGGCATCTCTCCTGGGTGACATGACCTCGCCCGCCAACGCTGAAGCCGATTGAGGCAGCTGCCTTGACCTTCCCCCTGAGTGTGGATCACTGCTTTCCAGAACCTTCCCCAGGGCCGCCGCCATAGGAAATATCTGTTTGGCTCCCTCATTTGTTTGACTCCCGTAATTGTTTGATTCTCTTAATTATTCGATTCCTGTAATTGTGGACTCCATTAATTGTTTGATTCCCTCAATTGTTTGACTCCTTTAATTGTTTGATTCTCATAATTGTTTGACTCCCGTAATTGTTATTTGATATTTGTGTTAGTGGTGTCAGAGTTTTGTTATTTTCTTAGTAAGGAGATGTCAATCTCGAACGTTTGTTTGTTATCCCCCAGAAAGCCATGGTTCTTGAATTTCCTCTTATAAGATCCTGATTAGGCTGGCAAGGGATTTCTATCCCTAGGTCCCAGGCCTTTACACTGATACTATGACATCCTTCGCACATGTTAGTATTTAGATGACTTTGATATCGTGTTTTCTCTTCTTTCACATTAGTTGTACAGTACTGGGGGTTTTGTATGCACGTAAGGAAATGGAGCCTTGAATTTACTCTATAAAATTATAAAGTAATCCACAGTACAATAAAACTTGATGTGTTACGCAAAAACGATTTAAATTTTCTTAATCAGCATAATTGACATAATGAATAGGACATAAAAAAGTGCATGTATATTTTTAGGACGTAAAATTTGTAACACATTGTAATTAGCCTACTAACGACATAAGGAAAATTGCAGCCGTGTTTTATGGGATCCTATCTATAAAATAAGATCAATTGTTGTTTGGCCTAATGTTACTTATGTTCTTCTTAAGAGGAACAGTTCCAGCCTCCTATTTTGGCAACGCTTCATTGTATTATTATATTATACAGTGCTAAGAATGTCCCAGAACAATCACGGATAATAATTACACTGTTAGTTTTGTGCATTACTGTTATGCACCCTATCACAAGAGGGCACCATATAACAAGCTCTTCAACTACATTAATTTGAATAATGGCATGTACACTCGCACCAAAAAGTATCGGTGCAGGGTGAGATCGACAACTTCCGAAATGATATGTATACACTGTGATATGTCGGGAAGGTTGGTAAGTGTATCCTCATAACCCCCCTCCACTAGGTGTTGCCATATGGCTGACATCAGTGTGTTTGTTTCCTCTTTTCGGATTGTTGCTGTGTGTCGACTGAATGATGAGCGAGGGTTCGGTCTCGGTGAACGTGGGTAGAAAACAGAGACAATATGAAGCAGTAGAGATCTACACATGCCAGACGACACGGAAACCTCAGAGGGAACACGAGGAGCTATTATTGCCCTTCATAAGGAAGGGTTCGGCATCACAGATATTGGGCGGGGGATTGGTGTACACAGGAACACCGCTGCACGATGGAATCTGGATTCGGCGATACCTAGAAACTGGTGCTACAGACTACAGATCTCGGAGCGGCCGTCCACGCTGCACCACCCATCAGGACGACCAGGTTGAGTGGTTAATTTGGCAGCATAAATTAATGTGGAAATATTCACAAGTATCACAAATAATTTTGCTAACAGGGAGCTCCTCATATTTCATACTGTCTATTTATCACTTCCCGACCTTATTTATAACGGTTTGTTTCACTTGACTAGGCCATAGTAGCTGCTCAGCAGGATTACAGGGCTGCCAACATACGGCTGGAACAACTCGCCTTTCCCAATACCTATCGTCACTGGTCTCAAATTGTTCACACTACAGTATGCACCGATACTTTTTGTTGCGAGTGTTCAGTCGCAGACAATAGTTCGCTCTCCGGGGTGAAACTGAATCACGGGAATCAGTCTCCGAACTTCACATACCCTGACTGTTATCTGGTGGGGATGTGCTGTTTTATCTCACTTTGGGTCGATACTGCTTCATTTTGGGAGGGAGCAAACTTTTGACCCCGACTGTACAAATTGGACAATTTTGTGAATAACAAGATTTGTAACCAGGTGAAAGGTTGGGTCACTACCTTATGACCTGAATATGGTAGACACCTGCTGTCCCTAGGGACTTTATCTCACTCTCCTCTACTGTATATATTAGCCTTGTCAATAATTACTCCTTAGTCTGTACTCACCCCTGAAGATGTGAATTACACGAAAACGCTTGGGAACTTCGTGATTTCTTTTTCCTTGTGGTTATTAGCATATACCTGGATCACGCACACCTACAGTGATTTATTTGCATATATATATATATATATATATATATATATATATGTAACCGGTCGGAATTTACTGGACTTTAATTTCTCACTTGACTTGGGGTTTATTAAAATTTAATAGATGGTAATGGCAGTGGAAGCGCCCCTTTGAGAAAAATCCCGAACCAGCACAAGAACACTTAAATCTACTAAACAAAATAAATTGTCCGTGACCCGTGGAAGGATAGCGTCTGTGACTGGGATGAATGAGACACACTGTAAAATTTAGACACTTATATTCCCTCCAACACTACAAACACAATCCAATAATGGTACACCAATATGCGCACCTCTTAACTTGAACTTAAAACACTACTCTGGGGAATAAAAGTTATACATGATATAAAAATTATTAGAACCTCAGGCAACAATAAATTTGAAGTATTAAGAACTGTTGCACGCACACATGAAACAGGCCTTAAAGGCTTTCACACAATAATATCAGTCACTTAGGTATTAAAAAAAGAAATTAAATACTCTACAATGAATAGGCCTCAAGGGCACTCAACAAAATTATATCAGTCACTGAGGAAATGGTAATAAAACATGAAATTAAATACTCTACAATGAATAGGCCTTAAGGGCACTCAACAAAATTATAGCACCCCAACAGATGCACACTTCCTAACCTAACCTAACCACTACTCTGGGGAACAAGGTTATACCTGAGATCAGAATTATGAAGAACAATCAGAGGCATTAAAAGAATCAATCACAGTATCACTCTGGTTCCACTTGATGGCACAAACATTCAAAACAATATTATCAAAATTATCTAGAAACTATTTAACTACACCCGTAATAAGGGAGGGAAAATGTTCCTCCAGGTATCTCCAAGAGGCCTAGACTCACGGTCTCAGTGTGTGACCATTAGTCTACTCAGATAGCCTCAGTGTACTCCCAGTGCGTCCATAAAGCGGACGGGAGTGAGCCAATCAGACCTTGTACAGTTGAGAGAAGCTTTAGCGTCCCGTTAGCAAGAGGGTTTCGCTAGCAGCTCGGGACACGTGGTGATGTGCCCGGAGTGGTAAGAACTGATCACCCACTGCTGGTCCCGGGTCGTTTAGTTGTCGGGAGCACTCGTTCACTCAAGAGATCCTTTGCTACCCCGCTAAACAGTGACAGGCCTACTTTGCTCGGTCCAATGGCGACAATCGCCACCCTCAACCATCGACGGCAGTCTCAAACGGCAGTCAATCTCTCGCAGTCAACTCCGGGTCAACTCCAGTCAAGTGGGTTCTCACGGAAACCCTGAAATGAACTCACTGTTAGCTCTAGTTTACTTTATCACTGCCCTATCTAACCCTGTCTGAGATCGAATGAGACCTACTTGTTACTCTGCAATAATGCAACACAGGTGACTAGGCCACGTGACTATTCCTGGGACAAGCGCGCAGAGACGTCTTGTCTCTGTGAATGCTCTCCGGGACTGGGGGAGAGGCCTCGTCGCGTTCTCTCAAGGCGTGAGCTTAGGCCTACGTGACTTATTTTCCGCCTAACTAATAACTCCTTGGGACACCCGTAACATTATTCAGACTGCTAAACGATCTATAATAATTTAAAATTCAATAATAGTCCCTTACTTCATGACTCGCATCATTATTCAATCGGTAAACTACATTTAATATCATATAGGCCTAATTCCACCATCTCCAGCTAGGAGGGGAAAGCGCTCTCTCCCCTCCCATGACCTTGAACGCTCAGTGTTGCCAATGGCGGGGCATTCGAAATTACTCTGAAATTTCTGAATATTACAATCGACCCCCCTAAAAAAAGACAGCACTGTCCTCATGTGCTGAGAAAAACATACATACGACCCCCCTAAAATTTTGTTCTAAGAAACTGCATCTTGCCCCTTTTGCTAAACGCAGCATTCCCGTCTTCTCTTCTCTCCTTTTCTCTCCCGCTAACACTCGACCCCCCTAAAGAAAAAACAGCACTGCCCTCATGTGCTGAGAGAACAACTTAGAACCCACCTTCAACTCTGTACTATTCCACTCGCAGCCAGCAACTCCATTTCTTCCCCATTTCTTCCTAGCCCAACTCAAACCAACCAGAACATCACGCTCCCCTTTTGCCTGGCCATTAACTAGAGAACCAATGTCAAAATTAATACCAGCCCAAAACAAACATGCTCTCCTTTGGCCTGGCCCTTGAACTAAGAGGAACCAGTGTCCAAACAATACTCAGTCCAAAACAAACATGCTCTCCTTTGCCTGGCCCTTGAGCTAAGAGGAACCAGTGTCAAACCAATACTCAGTCCAAAACAAACATGCTCTTCTTTTGCCTGATCCTTGAACTAAGAGGAACCAGTGTCCAAACAATACTCAGTCCAAAACAAACATGCTCTCCTTTGCCTGGCCCTTGAGCTAAGAGGAACCAGTGTCAAACCAATACTCAGTCCAAAACAAACATGCTCTCCTTTTGCCTGATCCTTGAACTAAGAGGAACCAGTGTCAAAACAATACACAGTCCAAAACAAACATGCTCTCCTTTTGCCTGATCCTTGAACTAAGAGGAACCAGTGTCAAAACAATACACAGTCCAAAACAAACATTCTCTCCTTTTGCCTGGCCCTGGAGCTAAGAGGAACCAGTGTCAAAAAAATACTCAGTCCACGTCTCCGAACCTCATGCCGGCAGACCAACCCTCTGACAATGTACCAGTCCATATTAGTGAGGCCCTGGACATTACAACCGTACTCTCAATCCCGCTCATGACAGCAACTCAATCCCGCTCATGACAGCAACCACTACTCAACGCACATCTCTGACCTAACCATCTCTCCAATCCCCCCTGCCCTACTCACAACTCCTCCAACTCACCCTCGACAACCTGCCCCTTCTCATTACCCTGCAACCTAAACTGTCATTTGTCGGCTTCGTCTTTCAGTTGCAGGCTCGATCGACCTCTCTGAACTACTTCTCTTCATCTTGCTCATCTGGAGTGGGGGCTCCTCGTCTTCCTCCTCAGATTCATCCATCGCTGGGTCTCCCGGATGCCTTAGGGTTGGAGCAGCCTTCAAGTTGCTCCGGTTTTCCACTCTCGCTTCCAGGTCTTCTTCCCCACTGGGCTCAATGCGATATAAACCAGGCCTTGGATTTAGGACCTCAACAATGTGCCATCTCGTATCAAACCAATGGTTTTGCAGCTTACACCGGCCTATTTTTACATTGTTCCTCAGCAAGACCTCCTGGCCCACTTCCCAGCTACTCTCGTGGGCTTTCTCTTCTCTTTTTCTTCTATTTATTTCCTTACGTCTCCGAACATTGGTCTCCACTGCTTCCTGCAATCTTCGTTGCCGGTCTCTAATCACCATCGCCCACTCATCTACCGGCTCTGGGTCTACTTCCGGCCTAAGGTCAAACGGCAGGTTTGGTTCTCTCCCGTAAAACAACAGGAATGGGGAAAACCCTGTCGTGGCATGCGGAGTCGCGTTGTATTGTGACACCACTGCCGGCAGATGCTCTGGCCACCTATTCTTTTCCTCTACTTCGAGGGTGGCCAGCAGACCGTGCAGGGTTCGATTGAACCGTTCCACCATGCCATTTCCCTGTGGGTGATATGCTGACGTCCTTATTTTCTTCACCCCAAAGGTGGCACAAGTTTGTCGGACCAATGCACTGCCAAAATTCCTCCCCTGATCGGTCAACAGTCGCTCAGGTGCACCCACTGCCAGGAAGATTCGATTCACCAGGATCTTTGCAATCGTCGAGGCTTTCTGGTCTTTGGTGGGAAAGGCCCAAGTGTAACGACTGTATATGTCAACCATTATCAGGACATTCTCCAATCCTTGCCGCTTGTCCAGCAAGGTGAAATCTGCGGCCAGTGTCTCTAATGGTTTGGCAGCTTCAATCGTCCCTACATGCAGTTGGGGTTTCGGCACTTCATCTTTTGCTACTCCACACCTCTCGCAGCTGGCTATGTAGTCTCGCACTGTTTCTCCCATGCCTGTCCAGAACCCTCGCTCCTGCACCAGCGACAGGGTGCGATCTCGCCCCTGATGGCCAAACTCGTCGTGGCAGGCTCTAGTCAAAGCCTCCTGCAAGTTTGGAGTTAACACTGGCACCTCCCTCCATAGATTCTTCCCTTCGGGTCTTCTATGCCAAACAACATCTTCTCTTACTATCAGGGATTTCCTAGCTCGGTACATCTTGCGGAAATCATCATTTTGGAGCTCTACCTGTACCTCATCCTCCGGCAGCTCTCCCACCAACCATCTTCGCAGTTTTGTCATATAGTCCATGCCTTCTTGCTCCTTACGCAGCCCATCCATCGTCCACAGTTCCTTCCTTCCTGCCCCGTTCTCCTCTAATACATGCATCGCTGTATACTCTTCTTCACTATCTTCCTCCTGTTCCGCCGGGATTCTAGATAGCGTATCCGCCACAATGTTGTTCTTCCCCGGCTTGTACTCTATAGTAAAGTTAAACTGCTCGAGATCCGCATTCCACCTACTTTCCACGGCACCTAGTTTAGCCTTCTCGCGGTGACTGAGTGGGTTGTTATCTGTATAGACTGTGAAATGTTTCCCTGCCAAATAATCCCTAAATTTATCCACTACTGCCCATTTGAGTGCTAACATCTCTAACTTACGAGAACTATAGTTGTTCATGTTACGTTCTGATTTCCTCAGGCCCCGACTCGCATAGCACACCGGATGCAGCCTGCCATCCTTCCGCTGGGACAGCACCGCACCTAGCCCACGAAAACTTGCATCTGTTTCTAATATAAACTCCTGAGTGAAATCTGGGCAAGCCAACACTGGTGTCTGCGTCACCTTGTCTTTCAGATTCTCAAAAGCCTGTTGCTGTTCCTCTCTCCATTCACTATCTACCCGATCCTTAGATTTCCCATGCATCAACGCATGCAGTGGAGCAGCTATTTGGGCAAACCCTTTAACAAATTTCCTGTAAAATGATGTGAACCCTACAAAAGACTGCACATCTTTCACCGTCTGAGGGACTGGCCAATCTCTTATTACCCTAATCTTCTCAGGATCAGCTGTGATGCCTTCAGCTGACACCTGATATCCTAAATAACTTACTTTTGAAGCCATTATTTCACACTTTTTAGGTTTAAATCTTAAGTTATTCTCCCTCATCCTGCAAAATAATTCCCTCAATCTGACTATATGTTGATCTATTGTACTTGAAAACACCATCACATCATCAAGGTATACAAGCAACGAGGAGAAGATCTTATCCCCTAAAATCCGCTCCATGTATCTCTGAAAGGTTCCCGGACTATTTGACAATCCCATAGGCAGTCGCCTGTACTCAAAGTGTCCGAAGCTTGTGCTGAAGGCAGTCTTTGGACGGTCTGAAGGTTTTACTTCTTTCTGGTGATATCCCGCCGCCAGATCAAACGTTGAGAAAAACTGGGCCCCCGTCAGAGATTCTAGAGTTTCATTTATCCTAGGCAGAGGAAACGCATCGCGTACAGTGACCTTATTTAAGTCACGATAGTCAATGCACAACCTCAGCGTCCCGTCCTTTTTCCTCACTACTACAATGGCGGCAGAGTACAGACTCTCACTATGCTGAATTACTCCCTGATCTAACAGCTGGTGTGCTGCTTCACCTCTGGTACCTGGTTTGGAGGGATCCTCCGATATGGCACCCTAACTGGCCTGTCTGTGGTCACTGGGATCTCATGCTGAACCCCAATAGCCTTTCCTATGGGCTGGCCCTCTTCTTCAAAAATATCACTAAACTCTTCTATTAAGCACCTAACTGCACTCTCTTGTCCCTCATTCATTTCCTCCGTGTGCACTTTGACCTCCGTACGGGCATCCGGTTGCACTGTCCTCACATGCACCTCTTCACTGATGTCTTCCTCGACTTCCGTCCCCGAAGCCACTTTCCCAATCCGCCAATTGCCCCTCAAGCTCGTACGACTATCAGACAGATTTGCCACCAACACCTGGGTCATGCCTCTCACCACTCTTACAGCTGTCGGCAACACTATCACACCCTCAGGCATCCAACCTTCATCCTCTATTGTTAGAGGTTCAATCACTACTTCTTTGTTAGCTACCTGGCTTAATGAGGGAACACATACTGACAGCAACCGAGTACTCCAGGGAGGAATGGTTGGTCTTTCCTTCCTCTCTGTCATACAATACCCCAGGCTGATGGCCTCTATTGCACATAACTGCCTAACCTCATGCAAGCAATTTTCCCACTGAGCGGTGCTCCTGGCTTCCCTGCACAAGTGATACATGTGCGGCCAGATCTCCGCAACCTCCCCCAGCACATTCATCCCCAACAACCCGACATGAGATTGCCCCTTACCCTGGGTCTCAATCCCTGGACAGACCAACATCCCCACATCAGTGACTTCCACCCCACATACGACCATAGTGACCCGAATACACCCCACACACGGCACTGGAAACCCTGATGCCCCTTTTACCCTTATTCTAGTGGGCTGCAACACCACGCCTGCAGGCTCCAGCTCCCGACGGTAGAAAAGTTCATCAATTAGCGACACTTCTGCCCCAGTATCTGCTAAACCCCACATTTCACGACCCGCTACCAGCACCGAGACCTTAGGACACTCTGCTTTCAGCCTTAAGGTACCTTCTGTTGTGATTAAATTTGTCATGCGAACCACGCTTGACCATGGGTCCGCTCTCTCTTGGCTCATAACATCGCCGGTAGAATCTATTGGTGAGGCCAGGAACGGTTGGCGGGGACTGTCTGGCCTTGGCCATTTCCCGACCGCCAGTTCCGATTGTTATTTCCAACTCGATACTGGCCATTGGCCACGTATCCCCTTGGGACACTCTCTCTTGGTCTGGACCCGTTCGTGCAATTGAAACTGAAATGGCCCTCTTGTCCACACGCATAGCACCTCGGGGGAATCGAGCCTCCAGTCTGCGGCTCGTCCTCTCTTCCTTTAGTCAGCGGTACCTCCCTCAAAGCCTCTCGTTTTTGTTCCGCCTCTCTCAGCCCCGTGATCCACTCGTCTAGACTATGGTGAGGATACTTCTTGATCTCATCCACTAACCACATACGGCTTTGTTCCTCCTTGAGCCCCCGAGTGATTGCATCTCCCAACAGGGCCTTACCATATTTATGATCATGGTGGTTCAACTCATCGTTTAAATCTAGCATAGCATCATAATATTCAAGAAGCGTTTCGTTGCTCCCTTGTTTCCGCGTCATCACCTTCTGAATGGCGTCGTACGTGGCCGTCTGCCCGCCGTATTGCTGCTTCAAATAACAAGTTAATTCATCTACGGTTTCCCAGTCTCTGTGTGCATTGTATACGCGATCTGCCGCAGGCCCCGCAAGATGCCTTATTATGAATTGGATTCGACTGACTTCGTCTCCGTCTAGCAGCTTGAGGGTTCGGTCAACCTCTCTTAACCACTTTCCTACCTCTATTCCTGGCCTACCGTCGAACTTAGACATGGTCAACCCGGCCCCGAGACTAGTTCCCTCTCTACTATTGTGTCTCCTCATCTCCCACATTGTCTCCTCGTGCTGTACTTTATACTGTGTCTTTACCCTATCTAGTGCATCCCCCAACAGAGCTATGTGTTGTTGGTGTTCCGTCTCTAACTGTTGCAATTGTGTGTGGTACTCCCCCCTTAACTGTTGTACATATACTCCATACTCCCCCCTGATTTGGTTCACCCATGCCTGACATTCCCCATTGATCTTCCCTTCTAACTGTTCCAATCGTTCCTGGTACTCACCCCGGATTTTCCCCTCTAGCTTCCCAATACGTTCCACGAACTCTTCTCTCAACCGCACCGTGAACCACAACAACCCCATTCCCACGGCGAGCATGAGTAGAGTTGGGGTCACACTCTCTACCGTTTCCATCCACTCCATGATTACGCTCATTATCCCAACCACAGAACTATCAGTCACGAAATAAAATTAACCACGCTCTGCTACCATTTATAACCGGTCGGAATTTACTGGACTTTAATTTCTCACTTGACTTGGGGTTTATTAAAATTTAATAGATGGTAATGGCAGTGGAAGCGCCCCTTTGAGAAAAATCCCGAACCAGCACAAGAACACTTAAATCTACTAAACAAAATAAATTGTCCGTGACCCGTGGAAGGATAGCGTCTGTGACTGGGATGAATGAGACACACTGTAAAATTTAGACACTTATATTCCCTCCAACACTACAAACACAATCCAATAATGGTACACCAATATGCCCACCTCTTAACTTGAACTTAAAACACTACTCTGGGGAATAAAAGTTATACATGATATAAAAATTATTAGAACCTCAGGCAACAATAAATTTGAAGTATTAAGAACTGTTGCGTGCACACATGAAACAGGCCTTAAAGGCTTTCACACAATAATATCAGTCACTTAGGTATTAAAAAAAGAAATCAACTACTCTGCAATGAATAGGCCTTAAGGGCACTCAACAAAATTATATCAGTCACTGAGGAAATGGTAATAAAACATGAAATTAAATACTCTACAATGAATAGGCCTCAAGGGCACTCAACAAAATTATATCAGTCACTGAGGAAATGGTAATAAAACATGAAATTAAATACTCTACAATGAATAGGCCTTAAGGGCACTCAACAAAATTATAGCACCCCAACAGATGCACACTTCCTAACCTAACCTAACCACTACTCTGGGGAACAAGGTTATACCTGAGATCAGAATTATGAAGAACAATCAGAGGCATTAAAAGAATCAATCACAGTATCACTCTGGTTCCACTTGATGGCACAAACATTCAAAACAATATTATCAAAATTATCTAGAAACTATTAAACTACACCCGTAATAAGGGAGGGAAAATGTTCCTCCAGGTATCTCCTAGAGACCTAGACTCACGGTCTCAGTGTGTGACCATTAGTCTACTCAGATAGCCTCAGTGTACTCCCAGTGCGTCCATAAAGCGGACGGGAGTGAGCCAATCAGGCCTTGTACAGTTGAGAGAAGCTTTAGCGTCCCGTTAGCAAGAGGGTTTCACTAGCAGCTCGGGACATGTGGTGATGTGCCCGGAGTGGTAAGAACTGATCACCCACTGCTGGTCCCGTGTCGTTTAGTTGTCGGGAGCACTCGTTCACTCAAGAGATCCTTTGCTACCCCGCTAAACAGTGACAGGCCTACTTTGATCGGTCCAATGGCGACAATCGCCACCCTCAATCATCAACGGCAGTCTCAAACGGCAGTCAATCTCTCGCAGTCAACTCCGGGTCAACTCCAGTCAAGTGGGTTCTGACGGAAACCCTGAAATGAACTCACTGTTAGCTCTAGTTTACTTTATCACTGCCCTATCTAACCCTGTCTGAGATGGAATGAGACTTACTTGTTATACTGCAAATATTGCAGCACAGGTGACTAGGCCACGTGACTATTTCTGGGACAGACGCGCAGGGACGTCTTGTTTGTGTGAGTGCTCTCCGGGACGGAGAGAGAGGCATCGTCGCGTCCTCTCAAGGCGTGAGCTTAGGTCTACGTGACCTATTTTCCGCCTAACTAATATCTCCTTGGGACACCCGTAACATTATTCAGACTGCTAAACGATCTATAATAATTTAAAATTCAAAAATAGTCCCTTACTTCATGAATCGCATCATTATTAAATCCGTAAACTACATTTAATATCATATAGGCCTAGTTCCACCATCTCTGGCTATGAGCCGGGAGCGCTCTCTCCCCTCCCATGACCTTGAACACTCAGTGTTGCCAATAGCGGGGCATTCGAAATCACTCTGAAATTTCTGAATATCACATATATATATATATATATATATATATATATATATATATATATATATATATATATATATATATATATATATATATATATATATATATATATATATGCAAGTAAATCACTGTAGGTGCGTGTGATCTAGGTATATGCTGATAACCACCAGGAAAGAAGAAAACACGAAGTTCCCAAGCGCTTTCGTGTAATTCACATCTTCAGGGGTGAGTACAAACTAGAGATAGTAATGCAAAACAAGATGAATATATACAGAGGAGGGTGAGACCAGGTCCACAATGGTCAGGTAATTAGGTAATGACCCTACTAATCTTTAAATGGCACACAACGGTTGGTGGTTGGGTCAGATGGGACAGTGACCCGCCCTCTCACCTGATCACAAATCTTCTTAATTACAAAGTTGTCCAGCTTGTACATGCCGTTACTCAAATTCATGTTGAATGCTTCGGTATGTTTAATAAGACTAGATTCTATGATGTTCCTACTATCAATTGAATTACATGGTAATATTGAGGAGGCATTATCCCAGTCAATGCAATGCTTGTTATCCCTCAAATGAACAAACAGAGCATTGGATTCCTGGCCTGTCCTAACACTGTATTTGTGTTGTTTAATTCTAGTTACAAGATCTTTACCTGTCTGGCCTAAGTAAAACATATTACATTCCTTGCAAGGAACTTTATAAATGCAACCAATTGTGTTGTTGGGGGAGTTCTTGATTAACATTTGTTTAACAGTGCATGAGTTTTTAAATGCCACATTGACGTTCCAAGATTTTAGCTGTGCCGGAATGTGTGAGAAATTTTTGTGAAATGGTAATATTAAGATATTCTTATGGTCATGGGTGGGCTTGGGATCAGTTCTATAAAAAAGTTTTCTTAGTAATGTTTAAGCATTTGTCTATGAAAGATCTAGGGTATTTAAGGTTTGAGCCAATATTATATATATATTTGTATTCCTCATCGATGAATTCCGGACTGCAAATTCTCAAGGCACGTAAAAACATTGTTGTAAATACTGACTGTTTGACTTTATTATGGTGGGCAGAATAATAATGAATGTATGAACACACATTGGTTGGTTTTCTATAAATACTGAACTTAGTAGGGTCATTACCTAATTACCTGACCATTGTGGACCTGGTCTCACCCTCCTCTGTATATATTCATCTTGTTTTGCATTACTATCTCTAGTCTGTACTCACCCCTGAAGATGTGAATTACACGAAAGCGCTTGGGAACTTCGTGTTTTCTTCTTTCCTGGTGGTTATCAGCATATATATATATATATATATATATATATATATATATATATATATATATATATATATATATATATATAGATATATATATATATATATATATATATATATATATATATATATATATATAGATAAATATATATAGATATATATATATATAGATATATATATATATATATATATATATATATATATATATATATATATATATATAGATATATATAGATATATAGATATATATATATATATATATATATATATATATATATATATATATATATATATATATATATATATATATATATATATATATATATATTTCATGTAGATCCACAATGAAAACGTGGATAAGATAAATCTTGATAAAATCACACGGGAAAAGGGTAACCACATAGGAAACAAGAAAAGCCGAAGTTGGCTGAAGAGCCAAAAAGATGAGGAGTGAATGTTGACGCTAACTTATTTGTAACCGAGACTCTGTGGCTCACCAATTATCGGTTTTACCTATTGCTTCAGTGATTTGGTGGAAATAGAAGCTGTAGTGGAGGGTAGCGGGAGGAAATTAATTTTTGGATTTATTCATGGGATCAGGAAATAATTTACTTGCTGCAGAAGAAGTGTACATAAAGTCTGGACATTCCTTCACAATGGGACCCTAGAGAGAACTCGTGTGTTTGTTGTGGTATTTGATGATGGCGAGTGTTATGTTATCCCGTTGCTTATGACAGTGTTTATAGATAATCTTTACTGTATTTCTGGGATTTTTTTGCTAGAAACGATAGTAAAATACCATTATGTAGGAAAGAGAGGGAGAAAAGTTGATATCTTGGATGGTAAGCGGAATAAGTATTGTTGAAGTAAGCAGGATAGTAATCGGAGAGGGAAACAGTCAGGTTACGTCAAAGTAAGTTTAGGTTAGGTTAAGTTAGGTTAGGTTAAGTTTAGGTCAGGTCAAGTAGGAGGTAAGATATGATAAGGTTGAATAAGGTTAGTTAACACCCATTACGCGAAATGACCCAGTCACTAAGTGGGGTAACTGGTTACACAGGCTTACTGCAATATAAACAGCTGGGCTATATCTAACCAATGTTTCTCGTATCTCGTGTTGCTTCCAGTAACATATACTGAAGTATAATTTTCGCTCGTAGAGAGTATGTAGTATCTAAAATGTATTGTGTTAGCTACAGTATTTATATAGTGCGGTGTCGACACGGTCCAGGAGTTCGGGGAAGCAATATCTGCCGTCCCCTTGTAATATAGTACTGCATGGAGATAATTGTAGAACGCGTATCTTTATGACGGTGGCGTATAGGATCCAGCTTTAGCCACGATACATAGGAAATATTAACTGTACTATGTTTTGGATGTTGGTAATAAGCCTTTGTGACTCGAACGAAATTCTGCACAATAAATTCCATCAGACAAAAATCTCATCACCAAAATTATGGAGAAGAATGAAATTTGTATTTTGTTAGTGGTTAACGTAGTGTAGGTTAGGTAAGTTGAGATAACCCTAGAACAGATTAGTTAGGTTCGTTTAAGTTAGATTGAGTTAAGTAAGTTAGTTAGATTAATTTAGATTAAGCTAGTTTAGGTTACGTTCAGTCAGTCATTCTTGATTAGATTAATTTTTGTTAACAACTTGGGAAAGTAGCACAGGAAATTTCCTTTTCCCACACCATGTTGGGTGGCCCAGCAGGTCCACACTGAATGTTCGGAAATGTCCTTAACACAAACACACGCACTCTCTCTCCTCAGTTATTTTTTTCACAAATTTATTTTCTCTCTATGTTAAGATAATCGTTCAAACATTGTCAAATTTTCACCACCATTCATTTAGTCGCTCGCATCACCATCATATTTCGTTTTAACAGTTTTCGAAATCCTTCCGGCCAAAATTCCACTCCCCGGAAATTTTCAAGTTGGCAAAATCTCACGGTTGGAAAAAAAATGCCACCAGACAGTTTCCCATGGGAGTAAATATCACACCCGACGATTTCTCACTGCAGAAAATCCCTTCCTCCTCCGGTAAAAACCCTACCATGAAATTTCTCAAAGTTCTACACGATTTCCCATGAAGAAAATCCCATAAGACAAAATTCCGCCCAATAATTTCATACAACAAAATCCCAGAAGAGAAAATCCCACCCATTCCTTTCCAGTCTTTCAAAGTCATTTCGGGTTATGTGTGGGCAGGAGTGTGCATATTATTTAAGACAGTTGTATTTAGGTTTTGTGGCTCTTGTATCGATGTCGCTAAAGTTTTCGTTTTTTTGCTCTTTTTAATCTATATTTTATAATTTTTTTTCATTTTCCGGGTGTCTGAACAGACTTGCTGCAACTCAGGAAATAAGTCAACGTGCTGTAACGTTTCCAAAGGGTGACGTTGCCTCTCATACCGCTGGTATTATGAGGGCGAGAGGAATGTGTAAACTTGTATATGTTTACAGAGAATGGTTGTGGACATCACAGTGATCACCGATGCTGCCAGAGTGTAGGAGTTACTATGTTTTGTAGTGGTTAACCCCCTCACTATGGGGACGCCAATTTTAATAATTCATTTGGGTAACGCCAAACGATTTTATTCAGTTCAGAGGAGTATGAACGGTGTGTGTTGGCGCACCAACTACACGATGATTAGTGGTAGCTGATCAAATTTTTCATCGCCATAGTGAGATTAATGTTATCTTCAGCATATCCACGATCATTGGTAACAGTTGAACAAACTCTTCATCACCCTCTCTTTGCTCCACACCTTGTCATCAACGCAGCTGTGCCACCATTTATCACACGAACATGCTTCAGCCTTTAATCCCTCTCACTCACTCTACTGCAACTTCATCTCTACACTCATCTTTGCACATAGAAATTCTAATTTTCAAATGGAAATTTGTAGAAAGTAAAAAATCCTTCAATAGATGTACGGATCACGTGAAGATTAGGCCCCTAGAGTAGGTTAGATTAGCATATATAGATAGTGTCGGCAGATGCCGCTTAATGAAACAACATCCATCACTCCTGTTTGAGTTGCTTTGCATCTCCTTGTGGGGGAGTAATTAATACTACGGACATGCTAGGTATGATGAGGGGTGCCAGGGACCCAGTGATGGATGTTTAGTTAATTATGATCGATTTTTTCACCATTGTGTAGATTATGAGGCGTGTAATCACCCAGAAACCCTAAATGAATCTCACTTTATTAACAATGGCTTTCCCTGTAAATCACCGAAGCTTGCTGTAAAATATTCATGGATGTGCAGTTCCCGTAATAGACATTCCATAAAATTCTGTCATGGCAATTTACTCCGCCGCTACAGGCCGTGTGTGTTTGTGTGTGTGTGTGTGTGTGTAATAATAATAATAATAATAATAATAATAATTAACGGTTCATTGAGAGAGCATGGCAGCCGGAAGGCTGAAAATATACAGTTACATAATTGGGGAGTGGGTCACTTGATTGACAAATAATATACAAGTAACATAAGTGATACAAATATGATATATAAAAACTAGGTGGGGAGAAGCTCAAACTACAGGGCATTTCAACATAGTGACAGCGCAAAAAGTAAGATTGACTGGGAGTGAATACACTGGTTGATTACAAGTTATTGATAATTTTTACAATGGTTGGGACTGGGCTGTTCTTATAGCGATCAGTCCGTGCTCGTATGGGCTGGATGCGGTTGTGGTGTCGAACAGCAATTTTCGGGCGAGGGATTTCCGGTGGGAGTAGGAGCCTGTGTCGAGGATGGTGCAGAAGCTTCTCACCAAATTTGCAGATGAGGTCGTGGTAATGGTCAGTGAGAGCCGAGAGGGTCAGTGTGTTGAGCGCTTCTTGATATGTGTAGTAGGAAGGGGAGAGAATAATCTTGCATGCCCTCTTTTGTACTTTTTATAGGTGTTTACGTTATGTGGCATTTAGGGGGGGAAGACCAGGTAGGGGAGGCATAGGTGAGCTTGGGAAGTATGAATGTTGAGTAAACACTGAGGAGCTCGGGGGCAGGAACTCCGAGGGACTTGAGTTGGCGGAGGAGGTGGAGACGGAAACTGGAGGATTTGACAACTTCACTGACGTGTGGTTTCCAATTTAGTTTGTTGTCTATGGTGACGCCGAGGAGCTTAGTGGAATCTACAACCTGGAGTGTGTTGAGACCTAAAGTAATGGAAGGGGGTGGGACAACGTTTGTGTGTGTGTGTGTGTGTGTTCGCACACAGGGTGGTGAAATGTGCCTAGTGTGGCAGCATTATGTCAGTGTTAAGGAGCAAGCACTGCTTGCTCCCTCAATTCAATTCAATTTCAATTGTTTATTCCTTGATAGAGGAAGCGGGATCCTAGTGCTGTCACTAGGTACCCCTGTACAATGACACCAGAATCATCTGGCAAGTGTGAAAAGTATATACAGTATAAATATTATAAAGGGGCTTACTAAAGCCTAAGGAAGGAAGGATATTCCTTTAACACATAATCAATATTATTTACAAAATATCTGGCCAGTATGGGGAGGATCATCGTGTCTCCGTCAGGGGGTCGTGGAGTGGTGGTCCAGCAGGCGTCACGGAAGCGTTGTGTGTGGGGACATCTTAGGAGGCAGTGAATAAGGGTGCGGCTGTCGGGTCTTCTGCATAACGCACAAGAGCGTTGCTCAGGGGATGCGGGGATACCAATCTCCCAAGCAAAGTCATACCCAATGATGATACGGGCAGCAATCACGTCCCCCTTCCGCGACCCTTTCCCATACAGAAGAGAGGTCAGGAAGTTTACGGAGGACATCGTACCAGGTGGGCGGGGAGTCCAGGGGGATGGCTGCTTCCCGAGCTTCTCTCTGTTTGCGGCGGATTTGGGTCCTAATCTGTAAGAGTGTTCGAGGAACAACGTAGTCAGGTGTGGCCTTGTTGCAGCCAGTCTTGGCAAGGTCATCTGCTGCCTCATTCCCCAAGATACCGACATGACTAGGTATCCATAGGAATGTCACAGGACGGCCTGCATCCTGAAGTGTGGATGTTAACCCTCGTATTCGGAGGATGAGGTCCTTATTTTCCCCTGATCCAAATGCGATCCCGTCGAGAGCAGACCTGGAATCGCAGCAGACAAGCAAGGGGCAGAAACCATCTGCTTCTTCCTCAGCGAGAAGGGCAGCAAGGAGGGCTATTAGTTCAGCCTGAGTGGAGGATGCCCCGTCAGAAACTCTGAGAGACAGTTTGATAGGCTCAGGGGCATGAGGACGGGAGATGTAGACACCAGCCCCGGCCCTACCTGTAGCGGGGTCAACAGAACCATCAGTGTAGAGGACGACCCTACCTGGGGACCAGTGAGCGATCCTGGAGAGGTGGTATTTGCAGAGAATAACAGGGTTCACCTGGGATTTCGGGAGCGGTCCACCGAGGGCAATCACTTCAGGTTGAAAATCCTGCCAGGGAGAAGGAGACGAACCAACAGCAGGGGTGACAACAATATCAGGCAGGAGGTCGTGTTCCTGAAGGGCTCGGATGAGTGACCCTCGCCACTGTCTTCTAGATGGAGGTCGGTCTCGGACAGCAGTAGTCAAGTTGGTTTGGACATAGTTGCCCCGAGGATCCCGTAGATGGAAACGGCAGTTTTTAGGTAAAACTCTCGCTTTCAGCTGCCGCCGTTGGGTAGCCCTCGTGGCGAGCAGGGAAACAACTTGCATAAGTCTTTTAATAAAGGCTATAAACTGACATTAGCATTATCATTGTATTCTTAGCCTTATTATTACTACAGTTTATATTGAACATTAAAAAAGGCAGAAATAATTTGCAATTAACTTTGCAGACTGTATTCGGGATATTTTTTTTTATTTAATTATCTTCTTGTTTTATGTTTAACATTATTAGTCTCTGATTTGTTGGTAGAATTTCATGAATATACCTACTGTATAAGGGTTCCATGACATTTACTCACAAAATGAACCTAATCTAACCTAACCTAAACTAACCTAACATATTTTCCTTTTCATTATTATTGAGTATATCCCTTGTGAAAAAATGTCCGCACACTACCTATATGAAGCCTTTCTGGTGAGGATCCATATAGAGTACAGGTATTTACATGTAATATTTTTTCCAAATAAAAGACCATTGAAACAGTGGATACTTTTCTCCAACTGCCTGATTTAGTCCGAGTCATTAACATATTGTATACATTTTTACTCCTGACATTAGAAAAGTGGAGACAAGTAGGAAACATTATCTCAAGGTTTCATATCTTGTAGATAACTGGTTTTTATACTTGTTTAATATGGAAATAAAGAATTTTGGTACAAAGATAATTTCTTGTTTGATAGAAAACTAACAGTTATGGTGATATTTTTCAAGATTTTATCCCAATTCATTTGTACAGTGAGTTCCTAACTGCCATAGCAAAATTATTATACTTAATACTGTACTTTGTTATATTCTACTGACTTCATCCATAGACATGCCATAATTCTCTTTATTTACACTCCCCTAACCCAAAGTTCGTGACAAACTTAAAACCTGACTACACCACGATGACGTAGTAACAAGAAACGACGGTCGGGAACCACCATGGCCATTCTTGAATAATCACTAAACTTTTCTTCCATTGTGTTACGACCGCCGGGATACCACAGCATCATGTACACGACGGCAGTTCTTGCATTTGGCCCCAAAGCTGATACCTTCACCACGAAGAAAGCGGCGGCCCAGCGGGAACTTCACAATCAAAAGAACGACTGGTTTAAAAATAAAGCGTGTGAAACATATAAATTTGCAGATCAGCACAAGATGCACGAATTTTTCAATTCCACTAAAAATATTTATGGGCTAATCCCTCTTGGCGCAGCCCCCCTCTGCTCATCCAACGGGAACTCCATAATTAAAGACGACGAAGGCCTCCTTCAACGCTGGAAAGAGCACTACCATTCACTGCTAAACCGAAACACTGAGGTAGATGTCTTGACTACCCAGAGGTCCCTCAACACACAGAGCTGACCCACCTCAGCTATCCTTCATCCTTGGATGAGGTAGCTACTGCCATCAAGCAGATGAAAAATAACAAAGCTTCAGGGCCTGATTGAATCCCATCCGAGGTGTATAAAGCAGGAGGACGTCTCTCCTGGAAATTATATGGGAAAAAAGGAAATACCCCAACCTCTTAAAGACGACTTCATCGTCAATATTTATAAGAACAAGGGAGACGGGTCAGACTGACAACTACCGCGGGATCTCGCTGCTGTCCGTAGCTGGCAAGACTATCGCCTGGGTCCTCATAAACAGACTTTTTCCTGAGGTGGAAAACTTCCTCCCAGAATCTGAATGTGGCTTTAGACCATCACGTGGCACTACTGACATGATCTTTGCTGCCCGTCAGCTACAGGAAAAGTGCAGAGAACAGCGTCGTGACCTGTACATGACTTTCATTGACCTAACCAAGGCCATCGACTCGGTCAACAGGGAAGCCCTCTGGTGGACCCTCAGCCGTTTTGACTGCCCACCAAAATTCATTGCCATTTTGAGGCAACTCCATGATGGCATGAACAGCAGTGTCCTGCAGAATGGGACCCAGTCTGAGTTCTTCCCCATCTAAACAGGGGTAAAACAAAGGTGCGTACTGGCACCAACTCTCTTTTCCATTTTCTTGGCTGCCTTCCTTACTCGTGCCAAAGCAAATTTAGCAGGCGGGGTGGGCATTCGGTACCGGATGAATGGTCTTTTCAACATAAGACAGCTCCAGGAAAGAACAAAGGTTTCGGCCGCTTCCATTACTGAATTTCAGTATGCAGACGACCTCACCCTTGTCGCTCACACTTAACGCGACCTACAGGAGATCCTGAACACCTATGCAGATGCGTATACCCACTTAGGTCTTGAGGTGAATGTGCGTAAGATTCTGATTCTCTTTCGGCCTGCCCCTGGTTCAGCCACACCTCCACCCTCCATCCAGATTAATGGTACTACCCTCTCTATCGTTACCCACTTTCAGTATCACGGCTCCCACCTGTCCACCACCGCGGACATCGATGAAGAGATTCAACATCGGATCAGATGTCCATTTCATGCCTTTGGCAGAGTGCGTACCCATGTCTTCAGCTGTGGGAAGCTGAAAATATCTACAAAGGTGCACGTAAATCGAGCAGTGATCTTCCCCACCCTGCTATATGGCAACGAGACATGGGTCACATACAGGAGGCACATCAAGGCACTTGTAAACTTTCACCAACTTAGTCTACCTTCCATCCTCTGTGTTCGCTGGGAAGACAAGAGAACAAAGCCAGTATTCTTGCTGATACCAACTGTAGGAGCATCGAGGCTACCATTATGCACTAACAACTATGCTAGACTGGCCATGTTACCCTCATAGACTTCAGTAGACTGCCAAAGCAGCTACTTTACAGTCACCTAACGAATAGTAAACGTAATGCTGGCGGGCAATTGAAGAGGTATAAGGATAGTCTTAAGACAAAACTGAAAAAGTGCCAAATCGACCCCCTCACATGGGAAACGATTATTCCACACCGTAACGGTTGGAGCATCATCACACAAGAAGGTGTAAATACTTTCGAGTTAGCCCGTCTGCATAACGAGGCAGACAAGCGCCAACGCCGGAAAGACGCTGCCGCCGCCTCTGCCGCACAAGATGTAGTCTCACACATATGCAACTTCTGTGATCGACCCTGAATGTCCCGTATCGGCCTCTTTAGTCACCTCAAAACTCACCAACCTAGGTGACATCCTTAATAACTCCTAACATTGTATCATAGTTGGATGATCGTCATACTCGGTTCCGAGTGACAGCAAAGTATTAGTGTGTGTTTATTTGTCTGTGCCGCGCTATATGATATAGTTAAATGTACAGAACTGGATACAAAGATTTTTTTTTTTTACCTGAAATGATTGTAGTGTAAAACACACACACACACACATACACACCTTGACCATCGAAGGGTCAAGACGTACCTGGCGCTCCTCTGGGAGCAGCCAGGTCAACTGTTTAGTTGGCCCATACCAACTCCCTTTCCTGAACCCTCCTCCCCACCGGAATATCAACCAGTTCTCGCCAGACGTTACAATTTCATTTAGGAAAGGAATGGAACTAGTGTTGAACAGAGGTGAACAGTGGTGACCAGTGCTTAAATCAGTGAGAACAACTCGACAGTAACAGCCGAGTCGTACCCAAGTTAAGCTTCACAGTGAGGTCCCAGGTACCCAGTGATAACTGCCCGTGAGACCCAACAACAACCAGCGATGGGTTAATCCATCTACTCTAGGAAGGCCTGGGACCACACCTCACTCATATAACACCATCTGTGAGGGAATTACTACACCACGTCAGGTCCGTCATAACACCATTTGTGAGGGAATTACTACACCACGTGAGGTCCCTCATAACACCATCTGTGAGGGTACTACGACACCACGTGAGGTCCCTCCTAACACCATCTGGGAGGGAGTTACTACACTACGTGTTTGCTGTTCAACACCTATATTAATCTGTATGTTCACTGTATGGTCCTTTACCTTTCTCTAATGAAGGCTTTTGTTAAACCACCAATGTATGTAATAAGTCATTTATGTCCAATGTATATTTTCAGCCTTCGGGCTGCAGACCTTTTTCAATAAACCGTTAATTATTATTATTATTATTATTATTATTATTATTATTATTATTATTATTACACACACACGCACACTGTAGCTCCCTGTCGTGATAGGGACCAAAAACTTTCGTGAAAATACAACGTGTTAGGGACGGGAGGCTCAAAAAAAATTACCAAACGAAACCTAAAAAGTTTATTAACTAAACTCGCCCAATAAATGTAAAGTGTTCTGGTACACCGTGGAAAAATAGAGAACTGTACAAAAATCAAGAAAATTGCACAAGCAAAAAGAAAGTAGTGCAATGGATCCGTCTGTCATGCTGCCTCCGGCCGAACCAGCAATCCACTGAATCGGTGGTAATACTGATGACTGTGATTTACGTGAATCACTAACTTGACATTTTTCTTTCGAAGATAAATGTATTCGTATTTTATAAAGCGCGCACCGGGGGGGGGGGGGGGGGGGATCGCAATGTTTCTTGTACGATTTTTTCCGTCGATAAAACTAAATCCGTTCCACATGTATACTTGAGAGCTGTTGCGACGTAGCGTGGCCAATAAAACAAATATTTTGACCAGTAAAAAAATCATGTGATGGCGACAGACAGGAACTTGATAAACATTGCTACATTCATTGGTAGTGATTTATTGTTACGGTGTTCGCATACTGAAGTTGTACACAGAGGATGGAGGCTGATATCATATTTACTAGATTAACGTACTCTGGTGAGACCAAATTTTTTCTAGTCATATAGTTGTAAAAAACTAACTGTTCCTGCAGCAGCATCATATGAAAGTGGTGACTTGTATGTATGAACGCGTAGGAGCTACAGCCAGCGTCCTCTTTACGGGAATCCGTGAGCAAACATGGGCGAGTCAATCCACAGTGTCACATGGACCTGTCCACACGCATTGAAATCCGAGCTACACTAGATATTGTAATGTGGTGTGTGTGGGGGGGGGGGTGGTGATGTTTATGGTTAATGTACGTGACAGGTGTTGAGTTAGGATTGGTTGGCCTTAAGGGAAAGGTCATGAGGTTGGCACAAATAAACACCGACTGTGCTGGCAGTGTGTTAGCTTTTATATAATTAATGGTTTGTGTAGAACAAGTGTTGGTGTTCAAATGTTATCGCTTAATAACAAGATTGTATTATTTTTTGCTTTACATTTAACATATTGAAGATAGACTAAGGCTTGAGGTATTGTTGTATTTTCTTGTCAATATGAAAAAGTCAGGATACAATAATATATATAATCATAACTTCTACACCAAGCATAGTGATGTTGCTGTCTCCGTGTGCGAAGAAAACTAGCAAAGAATATGTTGTTGGAGGCGTTGTTTCTGCATACTAAATGATTTAATGAAATTCTCAGAATATTCCCGCAGAATAATTACGGAACTCTCAGCCTTGTTTAGGTCGCTTACGGTCACGAATATGATCTCCCCAGGAGATCATATTGTTGAGGGTGTGGCCTTTCACCATGATGTTACATGCCGCCACAAGAAGACAGGAACACTTTATTTTCTAAGCCATGGTGTTAGGCAAGACAGAGCTGACCTCAACATATACATGTACTGCAGAGAATATTAGTTCATGGTCTGATTGATCGAAGTTTGCACTTTTGTAAGTCTCTCTTAAAAAATTTTTGCCCAGCATCCTTCTCCGCTTCTCCGATCTCAGTGAAATTATGTTGGCTTATATATATATTAATATTAACCATACGAAATGCAGAAGTTTGCGTCCGAGGTCAAGATCAGAGGCGTGTCAAAAGTCAAAACCCTGTCTTGAGTTTAACTCTTGTAGAGTCAGATATTTTGATGAAGCAAAACATGAAAATTGTTGAGAGCCATGTTTACGTGAATCACAAAATAAAAGTCACGGCTGAAGGTCCAGATATATCCAATTTATTTTTTCGTTAAAAGAAATAAAGACATTTACATAGTTCTTTTCATGTTGCCTGACTCAATATTTAATCTGCTTTGTGATGGCGGACGCATTGTACTCTGCAGCTGACGGGTTTTGGAGAAAAAATGCTGGAAAACTTTGTGTTGCGTGTAAATGCAGTTCCTCTTTACGTTTGTTTTTATTAAGTGATCTATTCAGCCACAGCCTCGTTCACTCCACTATAGAGGATCAAACAGACACACCCCAACTCCAGGTTGTAAGAACAGTAAGAATTTTACCGGAAGCTTCGTGTGTTGACACTGATAACTATTGTGGTTTTATTGTGGGCATATTAATTAGAGGTAACAACTCTTGCGTAATCAGTTGATAAGTGGTTTTAAATTGCAAATTTTTTTTTTGTATTTTTTGGGGGAAACGTGATACATGTTTGTTCCTGTAGAGAGTGTGTACATGCTCTAACTGTTCTTATGGTCGCTGGTTTCTGCTCAGTCTATCCAACTTTGAGTAGGTGCTCTAATTTTATTCTTGGGGAAATGAAGGTGGTCGAGTGCAGTCCCTGGCCACAGTGCACTACGCTTGTGTACTGGAGACGGAGTATAGATTGTGCTGTAGCCGCTCTGCTTCTAACAGTTCTTCACACCTATGGGACCCAATGAAGCCTCTCTCCCCTTCCCGAAGTCTCCTTTCCCTCCCTAGGCCGTCTCTTCTCCTTCCTGAAATTTCTTCATCTTACCTATTCCTTGAGTCTTCCCCTTCCCCAGCTTCTCTTCCCCTTTCCAGAGCCTACTCGCCAGGTATTAGGTGGGTCCCAGGTGTGTATGAGAGAGGTGGGTCGTCAGAGGGTGTCATCTTCGTGATGGTGATGTATGTTAACACCGTCTTACTGGGCCACTGTTTGTTCTCCACTTGTGTCTCTCGCTTTTATGTTGTCTTGAAGTGGCTCTCGCTGTCTCTCTCCCCCTTTTCTATTTTATTTAAGAGGCTTTTCTTGCCGGTGTTCCTTCCGCTTGCTGCTTCTGCCTTTATTCTCCCTCTCTCTCTCTCTCTCTTCCTCTGATATTTTCCCTCATGTTTCACTTGTCGTTTGTTTCTTTTTCAATCGAACATGGGGCTTATTACATTACTGAAGTAGCGTCCGTTTGTCAATAATATGGTATGCGAACCTTAACATGAGTTTCTAAGTTCCCATGAATGAAATGTTGCTTAGGTGCAGTACTCCGCCTCTTATGTATTGGGAGCACCCTGGTCGTGGTCATGTCCGATAAAACTAAGAGGTTCATTTACGAATGTGACATGAATTTTCTATACCGTTGACCATGACATTGCAAAGGTCTCTCACCCAAGGAAAAGGAGGTTGTCTTTTGGTTTGGGGGTCAAAGGACAACGAATATAATCTCTCTCTCTCTCTCTCTCTCTCTCTCTCTCTCTCTCTCTCTCTCTCTCTCTCTCCCTCTCTCTCTCTTGGATAGTGGCTTGGAATTCATCCGTCTTCTTTTTCGTCAGCAGACACACACACACACACACACACACACACACACACACACAGTAATTGGAACCGTGTGTGTAAAGACGTTCCCTAGGTGGTGTTGAAGTGCAAGTTGTGAAGGGCTTCAAGTCATCTAAGTTTACAGACGATACACATGAAGTAAACGAGTAAGTTCGGGTTAGGTGAAATTTGTGGCGGGTGAAATAATACCTGTACATGGTTCCAGTTACTGTGTGTGTGTGTGTGTGTGTGTGTGTGTGTGTGTGTGTGTGTGTGTGCGTGTGCTGATGGGTAAAAGTGCTGGTTACATTATTTTTTGTTTGAATTTCAGATGAACTGAAGAAACTTCCACCAAACCATGTTCACAAACATGCAGCCACAGTATTGTTATCGGATCTACAAACTTAACCAATAGAATAGATGTTTCTGCACTAATATAGGTAGAAAACTAAAATGTAACTCAGTCACCTGGTGTTGGTTGTGGTGCTCTAATTTAAGTAACCGGAGAAAAACTTATGTTATAAAAATAGGTACCTTTATGTGAAGGCAGCCACGTCAATTGTCCCGATCATGATAAGCGGCGGCTCAAGCAGGATGCTCGTCCTGGTCATTCGACCACTGAGTTGGTTCTCAGTCTTGTGTGTTTACTACCCCGGCAACATCTGCTAGAATACCAACCAATTTTACTGAATTTGAGATACTCGATATTTTACTTTATGATTATGATTATTAATAATAAGCAGACTTCCTGATAAATCCTTGTCAGTCGCTCACCAGTAATGATACTAATACTTATAATAACAGCCCCTTTGTCTTTGATTTTTGGCGTTATTCATCTGTTTCATCTGCCTTAAAGAAGACTTACAGTACCGGAATGTCACTTACTGTTAGGGTGAGAATTTCCATACACTTATGGCACACGTGAATGCCACGATGTGACAGTTACCTAAAATACTAATTATCGTCCCTCAAAATATGGTTAAATTAACTTAATTTTGTAATTATTACCAGTTTGAAAAGAAATTCATTTTTTTTATTGTACAGTATATTGTGATTTTTTTTTTTACTATTAAATGGCCAAATTAGAATGAAATATTGAGCCAGACGTAATGAGGAGGAACCTGGACAAAGAAGGAATACGTTCCCCCAAAATGGTTAGATTATCAAATTTATTTTCGACACTTTGTTTATTGTGAGAGAAAGTTGACAATTTTACCGTGAAATAATAATAATAACCCCTTACCCCCACCTCCACCCCACAAAATAGAGAAAAGAAATGAGTAAAAATAATTGATAAGAAAAGGCATCCCGAAAATGTTTGAATTCTTGCTTATTATCCTTTTACTATGTCGAATGTAATGTGGAGAAAGTTTAAAAAAAATTGTGTAAAAATAGACGAATGCAATAAAATAACAAACGTAAAATATATCGCCTTCAAAATGACCAAAGTTACGATAGTTTTCATTCAGTAAACTGTCAATGCACGGACAGTATAGTTGAGGTAGTGGAGCCAGATATAGCGAGGAGGGGAGGGATAAGTCAGTGGTCAAGTAATCTCCCTCAGGTTCTAAGTGTCGGGTATTCCTTTTCACGTGGGGGAAATATTGCACGTTTGGGGATAGTCTCTGTATCTTGTTGGGAAGTATATATTGATTTTTACGTATTTACTGCCGACTGAGATAGCGCTAGTATCGTTGGTTGGCGTGCTGGGGTACTGAGAGGCTGGTGTTTATAATAATAATAATAATAATAATAATTAACGGTTTATTGAAAGAGCTTGGCAGCCAGAAGGCTGAAAATATACAGTTACATATTTGGGGAGTGGGTTACGAATTACAAATAATATACAAGTAACATAAGTGACACAAATAAGACATATAATAACTTAGATGGGGAAAAGCTCAAACTACAGTTCAATTCAACATAGTGACAGTGTTACAGTATTACAAGTTATTGATAATTTTTACAATGGTTGGGACTGGGCTGTTCTTATAGCGATCAGTTCGTGCACGTATGGGCTGGATGCGGTTGTGGTGTCGAACAGCAATTCTCGGACAAGGGACCTCGGGTGGTAGTAGGAGCCGGTGTCGGGGATGGTGTAGAAGCTTCTTACCAAATTTGCAGATGAGGTCGTGGTGATGGTCAGTGAGAGTCGAAAGGGTCAGTGTGTTGAGCGCTTCTTGATATGTGGAGTAGGAGGAGGAGAGAATAATCTTGCATGCCCTCTTTTGCACTTTTTCTAGGTGTTTACGTTGTGTGGCATTTAGGGAGGAAGACCAGGTGGGGGAGGCATAGGTGAGCTTGGGAAGTATGAATGTTGTGTAAACACTGAGGAGCTCGTGTGCAGGAACTCCGAGGGACTTGAGTCGGCGGAGGAGGTGGAGACGGAAACTGGAGGATTTGACAACTTCATTGACGTGTGGTTTCCAATTTAGTTTGTTGTCTATGGTGACGCCGAGGAGCTTCGTGGAATCTACGACCTGGAGTGTGTTCGGACCTAGAGTAATGGAAGGAGGTGGGACAATGTCGGAGGAGAGGTTGATGTGCATAACCATGGTCTTGGTATGGTTGATGGTGACATGGTTGTTGGTAGCCCAGTTTTGGAGACTGTTCAATAAATCCTGAAGGGCGGTATAGTTGGGAGCAGAATTGTTGACGCTGATCCCAATGGTGGAGTCGTCGACATATTTCCAGCGAGCAGGGGTTTCTCTTAGGGCATCATTGATGAGCATAAGGAAGCAGAGTGGTCCCATCTTGGTGCCTTGGGGGACGCCACAGGTGAGTGACTGAAAGGTGGAGACAGCCCCTCGGTGTGTGTGTGTGTGTGTGTGTGTGTGTGTGTGTGTGTAATAATAATAATAATAATAATAATAATAATAATAATTAACGGTTTATTGAAAAAGTCGGCAGCCCGAAGGCGGAAAATACACTAGCGTAGCTAGGGGGGCGGGGGGCGCGGTCCGCCCCGGGCGGCACTTTTGGGGGGCGGCACTTTTGGGTCTGCTCATCACCCATATCTGCAGCTACTGGAGACGTTAATCCATCCCTTTGTATCGGCGGCAAGTTAATCCTTGTCGTGTCTGACCTAACACCTGACCCACATCATCACGGCCACATCATGAGCTACACCCTTGCTATGCGCCCCCCCCCCCCCCCCCCCGCCACACACACAACCTGTAACCTGTTGAGGATAAAGGAAACAACTTCAAACAAGTACGCCAGTGAGCTCATGTGGTGTGGGTCAGGTGTTAGGTCAGACACGACGAGGATTAACTTGCCGCCGATACAAAGGGAAGGATTAACGTCTCCAGTAGCTGCAAAACCATGCAGTCTCGGGTCATATCAGTTCATGTACAGCCGACCAATCCACCAGTTACAAGCAATTCACTTCAGTTCTGCACAAGTCTCCATCGTGACAAGACGAGGGGAGGCTAGACGACTTTTAAGTTCTCTTGTGTTTAATATGTTTAATATGTGCAATATGTTTAATATGTGCAATATGTATTTTTTGTGGGGGCACAGGGGGGGGGGGGGCGGCAAACTCAAGGGCCGCCCCGGGCGGCACACACTCTAGCTACGCCACTGGGAAAATATACATTAGACAAAAATGACTTATTACATACAAAGACATGGGGTGGGTGGGTCGTTTAACAAAAGCTTTCATTACTAAAAGAAGAAGGAACAATGATTGAACATACAAATTATTATAGTTTACAGTTGATGGCCCGGGTCTGGGCTGGTCATGGAGACACCAGGTGGTGTGGTTTTCACGTGGTGTAGTAACTCGTCCTCGGGTGTTGATATGAGGGACCTCACGCGGTCATGAAGACATCGGTTGGTGTGGTGTTCACGTGGTGTAGTAACTCATCCTCGGGTGTTGATATGGAGGACCTCACGTGGTTGTGAGACATAGGGTGGTGTGTTGTTCACGTGGTACAGTGACTCGTCTTCGGTTGTTGATAAGATGGACCTCACGGTGGTGTTGTGTTATCTCGTAGTCAGGTGCATAGCCGGCCTGCCCTCTGTTGTTCCCAGGGTGGACGGATTAGCACCTCCTTGTCAGAAGATGGCGATCAGTTCTCAGGCTGTTTATCTCACTGGTGGGTCGCGGCTCTCACTGGTACTGTCTAGTGTTGAATTCACTGGCTTAAACACTGTTCATCACTGTTCAACACATTGGTCAAGGGGGGGGGGGGGCAGCTGCGTAGAGGGAGCAGCGCCTGAATAGGCCTTGACCCTACGGTGATCAAGGATGTAGTGTGTGTGTGTGTGTGTGTGTGTGTGTGTGTGGAGGCTCGGGGTGGTGTGTGGTAGATGCGTTCCAGAGTGTTTGTTTTCTTAAATGTAAATTTTGTGGTGGGGAAAATTAATAAGGAATGGAAATGCTATTGTGGCAACCCAACCAAATCTTCCAAAACCTAACCTAACCTAACCAAACCGAATCTTATCTTTGTTTATCTGACCTAACCTAACCAAACCCAATCTAACCTAACCTAACATAAACTGCCCAAACCTAACATAACCTTCCCAAGCCAAACTTTTTCTGACCTAGAATTATCAAACCTAACCTAACCAGCGTAATCTGACCTTAGCTAACCTAACCTAACCTAACCTAACCTGACTGAACTATGGCAAACCAAATTTAACCTAACATGAGCTAATTAGCCAAACCTAACCTAATATAGTTCAGCATAAGCGAGTGAATGTCAAACAAGACCATCAGAAAGAAAGTCAACTTAATCTACCCGACCTCATCGTAACCTAACTCACCCTAACTTCACTTAATGTAATCTAATTGAGCTTAACATACGCCTAACTTTGCTCATCCTAATCCAACGCTACCTAACCCAAGTCACCCTACGTGGCTTAACTTAACCTGACCTAGCTAAAGTTAACCTTGTTTTAAGTAACCAAAGTCATCCTGGTTTAGCTCCACCTATTCTATCGCAACCCGAATTAACTCACCCTTAATAAAATTACACCAATTTAACCCCAAACCAACTCATCCTAACCTATAGTAACCTCAACTACATCCAAGTAGCCTAACTCAGCCAACCTAATGGAACCTAAATACAAGATCGAAGGGTAAAAATAGATGGGGTTAAAATAGCCCTGGTAGTGGCACTATAGGTGGGCATCTCTTATAATAGAGTTGTGGTAGTTGTATTCCCTCACACTGACAGTTTTCACGTACTGTACCATAAATCGCACTTCATATAATTATTTTAACGGTGATTATGACAAAGCTTGAGTTTTCCTTTAAAAAATTATTGTAAAATGTAACATTGCAACCTGCAGTTTATTCATAAATTTCAAGGCAACAAGATTCAGAAATTATAAGAACTCGTGGTTTTTTTTTGTGTGTGTGTGTGTGTCTTTTACGGGAATTAGCCCACCCGGGAACAGGCCGAATGACCTACAAGAACAGAAAGAAATTAAAAATAGAGAAGACAAAGGTTATACTGTGTTAATCTACACCACGAAGATGCCGGAAAACCATATTTTTAAAGTGAGACAGATTGTATAAGTATGGAAACACAGAAAAGGGCAGAGAATTCCACAGTTTGGCTGTGTGAGGAAAGAAGGATGTACTATAACGGATTATTCTAGTGTGACCGACATCCACAGAGAAACGGTTGGCACCGCGGGCAAGATGTGTTAGGAGCCCACGGCCTTGCCGGCGGTACACAGGATGCCAAATTCACCGAACATTGCCCGTTAAAGTACCTGTAAGAGAGAGTGAAGCAACATTGCAGCGAAGAGAAAGGGAAGACAGATTGTCAACTAAAGGAGGAGAGTTAACAAGACGAAATGCATTTGATTCCACCTATCTAACAGTTGGACAGAAGAAGAGCCACCCCAGATATGAGAGCAGTACTCCAAGTACGGTACGGAGTCTTCAGTTATGAGGTGAAAGAAGATTATTAGGGGTTGAAGGAAAAGTGGTGAAACTGAAATACAGCAGGAGTAGAAAGAATCTGGGCTCAACCAGATCGCTTCATCTTTCCTATTGGTGTTTTATCTTTGTTCTGCTCCCTTGGGTCGTCAGACCTTTGTATTAATATTGGTTTACGGTATTTATATAATGCTGCTTATTATTATTTTTTTTATTATTGTTGGAGTTAGTGAGCCCGCCCAGGTCCTTGTGTAACTGGGAGGGTAGTCACATTTTTTTTTTCTGAGGTGTTAGTTAAGTGTTAGTTGTGTTAGTCTAAAGGTACACTGTATGGAGAGGCCTGCCAGGTTCTTAGTGGAGCTGGTAGGTCACTCTCATCTTTTATTTTCTCTATTAATGTTTATGTATAAATGTGTATATTGAGGCAGGAGGTGGTTCAATTACTTCTTCCTGGCTGATGTAGCTGGGAGGGTAATCACATTATTATTAATATTTTTTTTTTTTTTTTTTTTTTTTCGATGGAGTTAGTGAGCCCGCCCGTTAGGACGACTGAATCCTTTATATACTTGAAGCAACTGCTCAGGAGTGAAGTAGCTACGGCATCTGTACAGCATTCCCAACTTTCGGGAGGCAGCTTTAACTATGTTGAGGATGTGTGACTTCCATGACATATTGGAGGAAATGGTGAGGCCTAACATATCTATTTCAGAATTTACCAGAATGATAGCGTCCTGAAATGTAATTGGTGGGACATCCTCACAGATCCGCATTGGTAGAATTAAAGATTTCAGCTCTAGAAACAGATCTAGTTTGAGAGTTAGGAGGAAGGGGAAAATGTGAAGAGTGAAGAGTAGAATCATCAGCGTAAGAATGGATAGAATTAGTTGTAGTGTGAAGTAAATCATTGATAAAAAGAAGGAAGAGAGTAGGTGAAAGAACAGAACCCTGTAGGACACCATTATTCGTAGAGAAAGAGCGAGAGATCGATCCCTAGACAACAACTGCCATGGATCGGTTCTCAAGGAAGCTAGAGATTAGAAAACAACGTGGGGGAGAGAAACCATAAAAGGGAAGTTTAGAAAGCATAGAATTGTGCCATACCCTGTTAAATGCTTTGGAGATGTCGAGGGCCACGACGAAAGTTTCCCCATAATCCCGAAGAAAGGATGACCAAAAATGGGTGCAGTAGGAGAGCAGATCACCAGTAGATCTCGTCTGGCGAAAGCCATACTGGTGATCCGACAAAAGAGAATGGCGTTCAAGGTGACGGAGAAAATGGGAGTTCAAGATTGTTTAGAAAATCTTAGAGAGGCATGAAGTTAGGGCAATGGGGCGATAGTTAGATGGATTAGAATGGTCACCTGCTTTTATTTCACCATCAAAACCGTTTTATCGGAAATTATCATGCAAATAAATAAGTAATTACCATTGCAATAAACATAATTGCCAACTAGACATAATCCTGAAAGCTCTGTCTTCTAGTTCAACCTTATTACTGTACAACCCAGGTTGTACTGCTCCCCCATTATACTTATGTTTTTCAGTTTCACTGTAATTTATATGTATATGTGTATGTGTGTATATATATATATATATATATATATATATATATATATATATATATATATATATATATATGTGTGTGTGTGTGTGTGTGTGTGTGTATGTGTATGTGTATATGTATGTATATATAAATAAATAAATAAAAAATAAAAATAATAAATAATAAAATAATTAAATATTGAAGTGATAACAGTGGTAACATTAAGAGATGTTCTTATTACCACCATGCTATTGTACTATTCCAGATGTTACTAAATGTTACATAATACTTGCTTGAGATAAATGTATAGTATATATCAGGTGCCTCAAAGAGAGCTCAGGTTCTCAACTGGCTCAGCCATGTTAATATTGTTATTATTATCCACTCTGTATCTGTATTTTTCTGGCTAAATAAACTGTTTCAATTCAATTCAATACACCGTTAATGAACTATTGGTGGAATAAGAAGTTTTGGGGACTGAACAGTGAGACAATGTGGAGCCTCCCGGAGGGTGGCTTACTACTGTTGCCTAGCGGATGAGCCGCAATTTTGTGTAAATGAGGCAGAAAGTCAGATCAGCAACCTGGGACTTGGTCACAATTTTTGTGATGCCATACGGCAGCAGGGTCTACCATTAGACAACACATTATGCTTCCAATATCTTGACCTAGGGATTGACCTGACCTCTTGTGGGGGCAGCGGGGTAATTGTGCCATGCATATGTAATTGTATTTGTACATATATTGTGATTCGTGTGGTGCCTCTGGTGGTGGTGGTGGCTCGTGTGGTGCTATAATTATGTTGTTGCATGGTGTTCACGAGGTGGTTCATGTGGTGATTGATGTAGTTTTTCACGTGGTGGTTCATATCCAATAACAAACACCTTTTCTGAGTTGCTGTGTGGCGTGGCAGAACATCCTGAGAGTCTGCTGGAGTCATTTTAACTAATACGTTTCAAGGATAAAAACACAAACACGACAGTGTGTTTGTAAATCTTTGTATTTAACCGAGAGATAGAGAGAGAGTATACAGTAGGGTGTGTCAATTTAGGGGGTGAACTGGCTAAATTGAAAATCGAGTAATTTGGTAGCAATTTATTGTAGTCTTTAAGCATGCAAAACAATATTCTGGCATAAATTTTTTTTTATAATAAGTCCTACCTACATCAAATGGATTTTTAAATGTACATATTTGTGAATTTATAACATAACCAGCGTTTGCACACATGTTACTGTTTCAAGTTTCAAATTATTATATTTTATTATCCGTAGTCTATTTGAAAGTAACCAATGCCTTCATACTCTCTTTGCTTTGGTTTCTTGTCATCAGTAGTCTGCTTGCTATTTGTGCTTTGATGTAACCTTCTCGCCTCTCGTGGCTGTAAACATGGCCCGCTGCTTCTGTGACCATTTTCACACATCTCTCCACACTTTGAGTGTGGGAAGGCCACTTCGGCACCTGCATTGGAGTCTCTTTAAGGTTTCTCAATTCTTGGCTAGTTAGACTTGTTGTCAATGGTGGCTCTAAGACTTCCAAACTCAAGTCAACCAATTCTGACAATTTGGTGGCATTGACGTTTATTGGGGGAACTTTTCTTGAATGAAACGAACAGTCTCCCAACTGGTCGTCATCTATTAGCGTTCCTCTAATCTTTAGAATGACTTCTACAGCCTCGGTTCGGAGATTGGTACATTGACTGCAAAGCATTGCTTGCAAAACTGCTTCTGATCGAGCATACCAAGCGGACCTTCTTGCCACAGGTAACACGATGTCCCTCACTACCTTCCTCTGTGTTCTTACTAGCTGCAATTGAAACAAAAGGTGATTGGGCCCATCCACCCACATAGGATTAAGTTTCACACTAAACCACTGGGGAAGATAAACTCCAATAATAAATTCAACAATTAACCTCAAATTCTTCAGCACTTTGCCCTTCAATTCGTGTTTGGAAATCCAAATCCTGCAGAAACGAAGAGCTGTAGTTAACCAACGGCTGTGACTGACAGGTCCAATCTCCAAGAGAGCCAATGACTGAGGCACTTCTCCTGATCTTATTGCTTGGGCAATACGATAAGCATAGGATTGATCTGTGCTGAGATCTTTGATGACTCCTTCAGACAACGCCGGAAGGGGAGGGCCAACTTCGACCTTTGGAAAGGTTGTATTTATTTCTAGTTGTGTTGCTTCATCCAGCATGATGCCAAGGGGACCTGACCACTTGTTGTTGCTCTTTGTAGGACCATCAAGTTCCTGGATGAGATGACGAAGAGGTAGCTCGCCTGTATGTAAATCACATACAATCCAAACAAGTCTTCTTCCTAGTTTTTTCTCTAAATGCGTCATTACACCCCCCCTGCCATCCGGTGTTCACTGCAGTTGAATCTCCACCAACAGCCTGCAGTGAACTGCCAAGTCCTCTCTCCTGAACCCAACATAAAATATGATCAGCAATGACCTCTGCATGTTTCTTCCCTTCTACTTCAGTTTCGGGAGCAAAGTGAAACAAAAACCGACCACCAGGCTCAGAACAGACAGAGTAGTGTTCTTCTTTGATGAGACCTGGAAACTTTCTGTTCACTCCCTTTACTTCTAGCAAAACTTTTGTGTCATCTATTCTTCCATCAAACAAAAGACAGGAGAGCCCTCCCTCGCTTAAATCTTTTTCATGCTGATCAGATATTTCCTTCATTATTTTTTCTTGTGCTCTTCTAATTTTATTATGATCTATCACCAAAGATACATCCTCTCGGCTGATGAGGCCTGCATCTATCCAAGCGGCAGTTGCAATTTCTGCAGCCTCACGAAGTCCAGCATGGTGGCGAATACTAGCTAAAGCAATGTTTGAAATATTTCTTGTGTTGTATTTCATTTTCTTTGGTAAAGGTTCAGATGGCTCTTTGGAACTATCATCTGATGTTGCTTCCTGTTCATCAGAAGAACTATCAAAGAAGTGATAAACATCTTGACACAGCTCTTCCTCTCTTTGGATGGCTTCTTCACTCTTCATTTTCTTCTTTTGTTCCCTCTCTCGGATTTGTTCTCTCTTCTTGGCATTAGCAATCTGCTTCTTTGTTTCTGAATAATCTATTGAACCCATTTGCATACTTCCTTGGCCTTCTGCCTTTGTCCTCTGTGCCTTTATAAATTCAAGCTCTAAAACAGGGATCTTCTTTTCACGAGGACAACCACAATCAATGTGGGAATTATTTTCTCTCTTACCTGAGTGAGAACAGTTGGATTCAGAACATAATTGTATGGAGCACTTGCAGGTCAAAATGTCAAACAGAGTATCAAGTGTGTGCAGAAATTCATTTTTCCTGGCCAAGTTTCCTTTACCAAGTGATGTTTCAACTGCTTTGTGCCATAATTTCGTTAGTTTTAGCTCAATAGTTCGACACTGATTAATCACAGGTGGTTTGAATAGTGCATTAGCTTTTGTCCATTGATGCAGAAGAGGGACTATCATGTCATTTATGAGTTCTTTATCTGTATAGTTCCTTCTGTCCTTTGCATTTTTTTCTCGAAGGAGTAACCCTAATCTTAGCATGTCTCTCACTGTTGGAAGTTCTGATACAGGAAGCTCCTTCCCTTTACCAACTAGCAGGCTCAAGTGGGTTGACAACTGACTTCTTGTCTTCAATTTTGACATCTTCACACTATCTGACAAATAGAAAAATATTTCAATGTTTCATAATTCAATTGTTGTTTCAAAAAATATCAATTTGTTTATCAAAAATGCTGTAACAGAAATAACATAATAATTTCTTAGAACATAATGTTTTATACAATGTTATAAGTAACTGCGACAATCAATATGCCCTACTTACAATAATTAAAATGTAGAATTCGTCTGGTCGAGTAGGTGCAAGTGCAATGAGAGCAAACCACCGTCTATGATATCTAGAAGGACAGTGAGCCGGGCGCCTTATCCTCACGCTTGGTACAAGTCAAAACAAGAATTAAACTGTCCCACACGGAGAGCCTGTTCATGTTCATGTTCTGACATGCATATTGTACACAAGCTATAGAACCATAAAATACTCCATAATCCATATGCTTACATGAGATTAGTTAATATCAAGTGAATAATTCTAATCAAGTCTCATTAATTTGTTGAAATACTGATATTTGAAACTTTAAGGTATAATTGATGTAGGCGAGGGTTATTTCAATTCATTTTTGTTTGCTAATCTTAAGTTTAGACATAAAGAGGCACAATATTTTGACTACCAAATTTGATTTTTAACATGTTGACAAAATTGACACACCCTAGTATACAGTATATGTATATGTTTACACGTTTCAGTTCCTATTGCCTTAATCAAAATTAAAATATAATTAAACACTCACACACACACACACACACATACATATACACACACAAAGAAACTCACATACACACTACTACTACAACATGCTGTCACTCGGAATCGAGTTATTAAGGATGTCACCTTGGTTGGTGAGTTTTAAGGTGACTTAAGTGGAAGCGTCTTTCCGCCGTTGGCGCTTGTCTGCCTCGGTATGCAGTCAGGCTAACTCGAAAATATTGACACCTTCTTGTGTGGCGATGCTCCAAGCGTTACGGTGTAGAGTAATCATCTCCCAGATGAGGTCGATTTGGCACTTTTTTCCGTTTTGTCTGAAGACTATCCTTATACCTTTGCAGTTGCCCTCCAGCATTTCCTTTACTATTCGCTAGGTGACTGTAAAGTAACTGCTTTGGCAGTCTACTTTCGTCCATGCGGGTAACATGGCCAGTCCAGTGTAGTTGTTCATGGATAATGGTAGCCTCAATGTCAGCGAGAATACTTGTCTTCCCAATGAACTCGAAGAATGAAACATAGACTACTTTGGTGAAAGTTTTCAAGTGCCTTGAAGTACCTGTACCTCCTGTATGTGATCCATGTCTTGCTGCCATATAGCAGGGTGGGGAGGATCACGTGCACCTTTGTAGATACAGTATTTTCAGCTCCCTACAGCCGAAGACACGGGTATGGAGTCTGCCAAAGGCTTGAGATGGACATCTGATCCGATGTTGAATCTTTTCATCGATGTTCGCGGTGGTGGACAGGTGGGAGCCGAGATACTGAAAGTGGGTAACAATAAAAAGGTTAGTACCGCTAATCTGGATGGATGGTGGAGGTGTGGGCATACACATCTGCATAGGTGTTCAGGATCTGCTGTAAGATGCGTTCAGTGTGAGCGACAAGGGTAAGGTCGTCTGCATACTGAAGCTCAGTAATGGAAGCTGCGGACACCTTTGTTCTGCCTGAAGTGGTCTTATGTTGAAAAGACCCTTCATTTGATACTGGTTGAATTGACACTGGCACGAGCAAGGAAGACAGCCAAGAAAATGGAAAAGAGAGTTGGTGCCAGTACAGATCCTTGTTTTACATCTGTTTGGATAGGGGAAGAACTCAGACTGGGTGCCATTGTGCACGACACTGCCGTTCATGCCATCGTGGAGTTGCCTCACAATAGCTAGGAATTTTGGTGGTCAGCCAAAACGGCTGAGGGTCCACCAGAGGGCTTCCATGTTGATCGAGTCGAAGACCTTGGTTTGGTCGATGAAGGCCATGTACAGGTCACGACGTTGTTCTTTGCACTTTTCCTGAATCTGGCGGGCAGCAAAGATTATGTCAGTGGTGCCACACGATGGTCTAAAACCACATTGAGATTCTGGGAGGAAGTCTTCCGCCTCAGGAAGAAGTATGTTTAGGAGGACTCAGGCGATAATCTAGCCAGCTGTAGACAGTAGCGAGATCCTGTGTAGTTGGCACAGTCTGACCAGTCTCCCTTGTTCTTATTATAAATATTGATGAATTAGGCGTCTTTCAGAGCTTGGAGGATTTCCTCCTTTTCCCACTTATTCTCCAGGAGAGAGTGGAGATGGATGGTAAGCGGATGTCGTCCTGCTTTATACACCCAGTCTGGTATTCCACCAGGCCCTGAGGCTTTGTTATTTTTCATCTTTTCATGACAGTAGCTGCCTCATCCAGGGATGGAGGATAGCTGAGTGGGTCAGCTGTGGATGCTGAGGGACCTGTTGGGTAGTCAGGACATCCACATCAGTGTTTCGGTTGAGCAGCGAATGGTA
>CAUDMG010004029.1:1475000-1502500 GCA_958450375.1 Homarus gammarus | reverse complement strand
TCCTTGACCACGGACGGGTCAAGACGGGTCAGACGCACCTGGCTCTGCTCAGCAGCAGCCACGTCAACTGTTATGTTGGCCCATACCCACTCCCTCCCCTGAACCCTCCTCCCCACCGGAATGTCAACAAGTTCTCGCCAGAAGTTACTATTTCATTTGGGAAAGGAATGGAACCAGTGTTGCATAGTGGTGAACAGTGGTGAACAGTGCTTAAATCAGTAAAAAACAACTCGGCAGTTGAGTCTTACCCAAGCTAACCTTCACACAGTGAGGTCCCAGGTACCCAGTGATAATTCCCCTGAGACTCCACGATAGAGAAGCCTGGGACCACACCTCACCCACTTGACCTCCTGGTATCCCCATGATGCTACAACACCAACATAAGAACATAAGAACATAAGAATGAAGGAAACTGCAGCTGGTCTATTGGCCCATACTGGGCAGTCCCCTTTACACCCAACCCCTATTGCTCATATGAGCATCCAACCTATGTTTGAAGCTATTCAGCGTATTCCAGTCAATGATGATATTTGGTAACTTGTTCCATTCATCCACTACTCTGTTTCCAAACCAGTGTTTACCCATTTCACGCCTAAATCTAAATTTGTCTAATTTATAACCATTGTTACGAGTTCTCTCCTGGTTGGATAGTTTAGGTATCTTTGTAATGTCCCCTTTGTTTAGCCCTGACTTCCACTTATACCCCTCTATCAGGTCGCCCCTCGCTCTACGTCTCTTGAGGGAGTGCAAATTAAGATGCTTTAACCTGTCTCTATACTCAAGGTTTCTAATGCCCGGGATTAGTCTTTTCATTCTCCTCTGAATTCTTTCCAATGATTCTATATCCATTCTGTAATACCGTGACCAGAACTGAACTGAGTAATCCAGGTGTGGTCTCACAAGAGCAAGATACAGCTTTAGGATGACCTCACTAGTCTTGTAACTAACACCCCTTTGTATGAACCCACGTACTTTATTAGCCTTGTTACGAGCAAAAACACATTGTTTACTTGGCTTAAGGTTTCTACTTATCATTACTCCTAAATTTCTCTCGCAGTTGGATTTCTCTATGGCATCGTTGTTCATCTGGTGTCTGGTTTCCCTGTATACATCTCCTATACTGAGTATTTTACATTTGTCCACGTTGAATTTCATCTGCCATTTTTCAGACCATTCGAAAAATTTGTTTAGATCTTCCTGTAGTTTTGCTGAGTCCTCGTCAGATTTAATAACACGTCCTATTTTAGTGTCATCAGCAAATTTACTTATGTTGCTGTCTATGCCGATATCTATGTCGTTTATGTATATAATAAATAATAATGGTCCAAGTTCTGAGCCTTGGGGAACTCCACTTGTGACGTTGCTCCAATGGGACCTAGTGCCGTTAATGCTCACTCTCTATTTCCTGTCCTGTAACCACGCCCTAATCCATTTAAGGATGTTACCTTTGATGCCATGAGCTTCTACCTTTCTAATTAGTCTTTCGTGGGGGACTCTGTCGAAGGCTTTGCTAAAGTCGAGATATACCACATCATAATTGTGCCCCTCGTCCACCGATTCGAAAACTGATGAAAAGAATGTTAATAGATTAGTTAGACAAGAACGTCCGCTTGTGAAGCCATGCTGGGAATCATTGATCAATCTGTGCTTCTCCAGGTGATTTCGAATAGAGTTTGAAATGATTGCTTCCAGTAATTTGCCTACTATTGATGTTAGACTGATTGGGCGGTAGTTAGAGGATAGTGATCTATCCCCCTTCTTGAAAATCGGTATTACATTCGCTATCCTCCAGGATTCTGGTACTACGCCTGTTTTTAAGGACATGTTAAACAACTTTGCTAAGGGCATACTAAGCTCTTCCTTACATTCCTTTAATACTCTGGCAAATATCTCATCGGGACCAGGTGACTTATTAGGCTTTAGTTTGTCTATTTGCTTACTAACATCGTTACTAGTCACTACTATCTCGCTTAATTTGTTTTCTTCACTATCTCTGAATAGAGTCGGTGCTTCGGGTATCATGTTTATATTTTCGGTGGTGAAAACTGTTGAAAAATATTTATTCAGATTATTGCTCATTTCTCCGTCGTTATCAGTGAGCTCGCCGGTATCTGACCGTATTGGTCAATCTTTTCTCGTGTTTCAGTTTGATACATTTGGTAGAATCCTTTGGGGTTTGTCTTCGCCTCCCTTGCTATCCTTACCTCATTATTCCTCTTGGCCACGTAGTGAATGAGTTGCTACACCATAATGTGAAGTTCCTCATAACACCATCTATGAGGGAATTACTACACCACGTGATGCCCTCATAACACCATCTGTGAGGGAATTACTACGCCATGTGATGCCCCTCATAACACCATCTGTGAGGGAATTACTACACCACATCAGGCCCCTCATACACCATCTGTGAGGGAATTACTACACCACATCAGGCCCCTCATAACACCATCTGTGAGGGAATTATTACATCATCAGGCCCCTCATACACCATCTGTGAGATAACTACTACATCATCAGGCCCCTCGTAACACCATCTGTGAGGGAATTACTACACCACGTCAAGCCCCTCACAACACCACCTGTGAGGGGACTAGTACTCCACGTGATGCCCCTCATAACGCCATCTGTGAAAGAGTTACTACAATACGTGTCTGCTGTTCAACACCTCAGCTCACATGATCTACGTGACCTCCGCTGGAAACATTAATCTGTATGTTCACTGTATGTTCCTGCACCTTTCTCTAATGAAGGCTTTTGTAATAAGTCATTTATGGCCAATGTATATTTTCAGCCTACGGGCTGCAAACTTTTTCAATAAACCATTTATTATTATTATTATTTATTATTTTCCATGCGCTCACACACGCGCGCGCGCACACACACACACACGCACGTACGTTTTTTTTACTGTAAAGATAAATATTTTCACTTTTCTCTCGTAATATTTTCAGACCCAAGGGAAGGGATCTTGTGCTGTGGACGTGTGCAATGGAAACACATAGGGTGATATTCGAATAAAGGACCTCGCACCGCCACCACCGCTGCCGTCGACTCCAGGAGGTAAGTGCTCCGTGGAGGATTGGGAATAATGGGTTACAGGTCAAATGGGCACCTGACCTAGAAGGCCCTTATCCTAACGTGAGCAAACTTTAAGTGACCAAACCTAACTTAAATTGATCTGACCTAACCTAGCGTGACCTAACCTTACTTAACCTGACCAAACCTAACCTAAAGTAGCCTCCTTTGCCTGATATAACCTAAAGTAACCTAGGATAGCCTGACTTCACTTAATAGACTGACCAAACCCTAAAAATTACTTAATCTAGCCTGACCTATTCTAAAATGACATAGCCTGTTCGTAACAAGATAACCTAGTCTATCTTGGTCGAAAACACTGTAACATAACATGAAATAGCCTAACTTCGCTATTGGGGGTGGGACCTGTTAGGGGTGGCGCCTGTTTAGGGTGGGGCCTGTTAGGGGCAAGGCCTGTTAGAGGCAGGGCCTGTTTCGGGTGGGGCCCGCCTGACCACCGGCCCCCTTTCCCCTTGAGTGCAGGCAAGTTTTGTTAAGTTAGTCCTCCTGGGATGGACCAACTCGCTCTTTTTACCCCGCTGAATAAGAGTTTATTTTGAGGATAGGAGGAGGGACGGCGGAGAATAGAAAGGACGGAAGGACGGGCGAATGAAGGGTAGAAAGGACGGTGGGATGGATGGACGAAAGATTGAAAAACAGTTGGATGGACGAAGAGAGAGGGAAGGACGTACGGACTGACTGACGGGCGAAGGGATATTGTTTATTAATGAATCAATCAGTCGGTCAGTTAGTGTGTTTGTCCCATTTGTCAATGTCCACTTGCTCCTTCATCAGGTAAGTCACTGGACAACTAGATACCTGCGTGGTGTGGTAGGTGTTGTGTCTCCGGGAAACTGACACGATTAATATCTGTTTTCGCCTCACCCCGATGTATCCCTGCAGGTCATTTCGGGAGAAGTGAACAACGTGACTCGTACTTTCGTCCTAACCTAACCTAACCTAATCTAACTGTTGTTATTATTGTAGATATATGAGACGAATATGGCTGTAATATGTAACTCTGTACTATTTACCATTATTGATTCAGGTCTCTGTATTATATGTTTTATAATCATACTCCCTTTTGTCACAAAGTGTTAGTTCAGGCTTTGGGCACATGCGCGCTGTACGCGCATGCGCAGAGAGAGATACCCAGAGAGATTCCAAGACAGGACGCTGTTTACCCCTGTCTTAACTCCTTTTTGTGTTTGTACCAGAAATAGAACTTACGGACTTGACATCAGTGTGTTTCCTTTACCCCTGAGTGTAAGGACCACCTGAGTCTCCCACAATTATAACGTCCACCATTGTCACCCACTATCATATTCATTATCAATGATCACAGTCATCATCATCATCATCATTATCATCATCATTATCATCTTTGCCCCGGCATGACCAACATAATAACATCAGTACCCAGAGGCCAGATTCACATGGTAATATCAGATAAGCATCGGAGTGTGAAATTCACTTTTATTTTAATCGCCACCAGACTATGGCACCGGGTTGTAATTATTGGGAGAAGGAAAACAAAGCTGGATTGTCGATGATTTTAATAGACGTCTCACTGACGGCAGCGGAGGAAATTATATTATATGTTCGTTTAAGATTGTCTGGATATTTGGGATATAGACGGAGGGTTTAATTTAGGATCTGGACGTGGCTGTTGGGTTGGGTTTTAATTGGGTGCAGCTCTCATAGGTTGACTGGTTAAATGGATTCCCCCCTCCCGGCCGTAAAAGGTTGTTGAGCTAATGGGTCGCAGTCCTAAGGGTTGTAGTGCTCATGGGCCCCAATTCTAATGGGTTGAAGTGCTAATGGGTCCCAGTTCTAATGGTTTGTAGTACTAAAGGACCCCAGCCCTAATGGATTGTAGTGCAAATGGACCCCAGTCATAATTGGTTCCATTCCTAGTAGAGGCTGTAAGAACTGGGACTCATTTAACATGCAACCTTCTCGAGCCCTGCAGGGGATGAGTAACAGGCCACCGCCCTTTGTTCTGAGCTCACCACACTGGCGGAGGTTACACTTATGAAGAGTTACATGCTTAGGTGGTTACTTATTATGTAATTCTGTTCACTGTACTGATGTTATAGTGTTAGATAGGGAGAATTAGCTGCTGGGAGAAATTGATCTTGGGAAGTATTGTGTTTGTCAGAACATTAGGTGTGCAGTATGAGTGGTTTAAGCTGAGGTGCTCATATATTATCTTATTAGTTAAATTTGTAAGGATATTGGCTGTTCTACTGATACAAGTGGAGTGAGATCAACTAACTGGGTATATAATGTGTGGGTATACTAGGTGTTGTTGAAGCCACGGTACTGTACACTGTGGGGAGGGAGGCAGTGTATACTTCCTGCCACATTATTATTAAAAGTGATGTACGAGGCTTGTGTTGGAGAAGCTTGTGCACACTGCCATCTGGTGGTGGTGGGGGGGGGGGTGAGGAGTGAGCTGAGTCCCTCGTGTCGACGAGGCTTTTGCTGGGGCTTTGTGGAGGAAGAGAAGGAGGAGGTGGTGGTGGAGGAAGGGTTGGTGGTGGAGGGGGATGGTGATGGTGGAGGAGGGGGTGGTGGCGGAGGAAGGGGTGGTGGTGGTAGAGGGGGATGTTGGGTGGAGGAGGTGGAGGATGAGGAGGAGGTGGTGGGGGAGGGAGGGTTGGTGGTGGAGGGGGATGGTGGTGGTGGAGGAGGGGTGGTGGTGGAGGAAGGGGTGGTGGTAGAGGAAGGGGTGGTGGTTGGAGGAGGAGGAGGTGGTGGTGGTGGTGGTGGTGGAGGAGGTGGTGGTGGTGGAGGGGGGAAGGTGGTGGAGGAGGTAGTGGTGGAGGAGAAGGTCGTGGGGATGGAGGTAGTAGGGGTGGTGGAGGAGGAGGAGGAGCATTGGTCGTCTGATGTGCATTATTCCCCACCACACTGTATTTTGACGCCACACTCACGCCCAGTCATCTTAGTAATGCGTCACTGCACTAACACCGACTTACTCTACACACTTGAGTATACTGTATGTTACTAACCTGCTCCATAACTCGCTCTTATAATCGTATGCAAGTCCCTGTGTTGTATTTATCTTAAGATTAACTGCACCATTCACGATATTTAGTACAAATTTAGTTATAAATATAAAGTGGTGATACAGTACCTGTACTTACTGTACTGTATGGTGACAATATCTTCAAGATGGTACCTGTACTGTACCTGGGTACCTACTGGGCCACCATAGCATCCTTCCCTATCTTAATCTTGGAATCTACTCGCCTGATTGACTCCCAATATGATGTGGAGACTCGTCACGTGGGTCCTTGATCTTAATTTGCATATACCTCTATATATAGTCCAATGATTTTACTGTTTTTTTTTAATTCAAGCTTCTATTCGCGGGAGAGTTTTACGACCATTGTTGTGGTGGTAGACGTTGACAATCAAATTTATTTAATTTCCTTTATTATAAATTTAATGTACTAAATTTAACCATCGTAGCGATTGGTGAGTAGGTGGTGTGTAGGGTAGGGTCTTTGTTTCTAGATGTAGGTGTACACACACACACACACGTACCCCCCACACACACCACACACACACAGACAGAGTAGTTGTAAGAGTGTCAGGTATCCCACTTACTGTTGTGTTGGGGTAAAAATGCCTTCCCTGTCAAATGTGGGTCTTAGGTCCGTTTCCCGTGTGCCGTATCTCACAACTGTACTGTGATCTCTCCTGGTCAGTGAGGATGGTTCTCCTCCGCTTTGTGATGCCAGTGTAGGATCCCCGTCCCAACAGTGTCTCAGTCCTCACTCTTCTGGACAGTTTATACCTACCTGGATAGTATGACAGTGCTTTAGATGATACAGAATTTGCTTTTTTTATCCCTCTTGTGTAGTCACTCTGGCAAGGATGTGCAAATTTGTGTGTGGTGGGGCTTAGCTTCATGAATGACTTGTTATAATTACTGGTGAATTTTCAGGAACATGCCAGCCTTTGTGGTGGTTGGGGGAGTAGTAAGCTGAGTCCCTCGTGTCGACGAGGCTTTTGCTGGGGCTTTGTTGGCTTTTTACTGTCTCGTGGTCCACCCTCACTGCCTCCACTTACAGAATTTGCTGTGGCAGTCAGCGAGGCTACTGATGAGAGTTTTGTTCTCTCGGTGAACCCAAGTTTATCTCCAAGCCAAGCGTCATAGCGGACTGTAGATCCGCTATGACGCTCACTGGTCTCATCCAGTCATTACCTGTATGTTGTTAGCTTATTCCCGATCTTTCTGCAAACATTAATCTGTTCATGTTTTCAGTTCAGTCACCGTCGTGATGTTGACGTTCTCGCCCGGTCTGACAGATGTTCTTACTATTAGCTTCACCCACTTAGCGTCAAGATGCTGATGTTGTCCAGTGGGCCTGAGGTAGTGTATACATACGTCCTTGTTGTAGGTGGGATGGTGCTGGCGTGTTCGTGATGACATGTGTGTTCAGGGGTACCAGCCAAGATTGGATTTGATGTCCTCTTGTAATTATGCTGACACTAATTGAGAAGAGAAGTGACGTCACGTCTGGGCCGTGATGGGTAAATCCAGGGTTGGGGGCGCGGCCACGAGTTGTTGTGAGGCGGTGAGGGGTAGATTTTAACCAGCCAGGCCTGGGTACTGTACAGGGCCCCAGCTTACCACTCACACTATTGGTGTGGTGCTTTAGATAAACACTAATCTGACCGTTGTTAGTTTTTCGAATTTTGTACAACAATACCAGCTACGCACAATGGCACTCACACACACACACACACACACACACACACATATATATATATATATATATATATATATATATATATATATATATATATATATATATATATATATATATATATATATTTTATATATATATATATATATATATATATATATATATATATATATATATATATATATATATATATATATATATATATATATAAATCAGTTTTGTGCAAAGGAATTCGTAACCAGTGTTGGCGACCTTAACAATATCGACCCGCCCGAACTGCAGGCCTGGAGTGTTGTCCTTATACAGCCACAGCAGGTGTTGGGTGTCAGTGTTTGTACACACCGAGAGTATCAGTGTAACATAATCACAGCCACAGTGGACATCAGCCAGGGTACAGTGTAGAGGCTATCACAGCAGAAATCTTGTTCTATCTGGTGTAGTGCAATCGTGTTGACGTGTTGTGGCTGTCAGCACGTATGTGAGTCCTGGTGAGTGTGCTGCAGGAATCTCTGTACGTACGCCTCAGCATGTGTCCTTGATCCTCGGAGGTACAGTAGACTGACAACCTCAGGCTGTGGTAGCCACTTGCTCCCTCTCATTATTATGGGTCACTGCGGCGTTTGATGATTTATAGGTCATTTCTGTGGCTTGGGACAGACTGACTCATGATGAGTGATTATAAGTTTACCGCATATTCGTCTCGTGACTCATGACGTTCCACAGAATTGAACTGACCATTGGTGTTATTCACTGGTGATGCATTCGACCCTGTCTAGCCACACCAACCCTGCTCAAGCTGGTCCAAGACATACTTAGGTCAGTCTAGCCTGGGCTTATATTCGGTCTACCAAGCTTTAGTTTAATCCATACTCTAGTTTGGCTCGGCCAGAATCCCTCTCAACATGGGATAGTTCCTATGTGGATATGTGTGGGCTGGACCCTCAATATTCTTGCCGTCATGGACAGACAGGTTGGTATTACGATGTTGTGTTACGGCATCCGTGTTGACTCATTTGGGTGTCGTGTTTTCCCTGGGATGATAGTTGAGGGGTGATGAAGGTCTGGTGGCGCCACACACTATGCTGGTGGAGTGTCCTCATCACCCACGCGGCCTCGCTGTTCTTTTATGGGATTTAACTGGTGATTGAATATGGAACTTCATCGATTTATTGAGAAATGTAGTAAAACTGTAGGTGAAGGATATTGAGGAGAGGAGGAGGTGGAGGAAGCGGGGAGTGGGTAAGTTGAGATGTTATACAGTATACTTGCGCTTCCTGATGAGCGACCTGTATAACACTCTCCTTGATGAACTATAAAACTTTGTGTGATGTCTGCCTGTTAATTGTTTTGCCTTGTAAAAAGTAGTAAGAGAGATGCATTTGACTGACATTGTGTGTGTAAGTCAATAGAGGTTGCCTCCCAAATGATACGGTATTGATGTTCGGAGTTAGGAGTATGCCTAAAGTATGAAGAGCAGCAGGTGATAGGTAGAAGGAAAGACGCGTATTAGGAGGTCCACGGTGCTTCTACCTTGTGTTGGTGACACACAGTGGAGGCTGTCTGTTTGTTTATCTGTGTAGAGAATCTATACTCGAGAGGGTTATGGCAGGGCGGATGGGGGGGGGGGGTGGGTGTGGAGACAGGTTTCGCCTACCAATTAACCCAGACGTATTTCCTCGGAAATCTTGGGGTAAATTAATCATGTTGACAATTTAAAAAATCTTAAGAGGCAGACTCATGTATATTATAACCTTTTATTTTCATAAATCATTTATTTATGACGTAAGTTTAAAAAGTGTACTGTATTGTACAAGCAAACTCTTGTGTTCCATAACAGAATACAGTACTGTACTGTATTTTAACTTTAAGACAAACAGAATGTAAAATTTGATCGTGGCAGTATTGTCATAAATACAGACTACAGTCTCGCTTCCTGTGACAACTGAATGTGTGTTCAATGTATAATTTGTAATGTAAACTTCATAAACTTTTTACATATACTTTCTTCTTATGATAATTTACTTCAGTATGTTTGTAGATGCTGAAGATTGAGAGTGGATCCCAGAGGCCTGGCAGACTGTGAGGGACAGTGTGGATACAACACACTGTGTACTAAGCCTTAAGCCCCTCATAGACGGTACGACCGCCGGTTCCGGCTCCGTCCTGCTTCCGGCTTGCCTCCCCCCAAAAAGCCGCCCACAGACTTTCCGGCGGCCTGTTGCTGTGAGCTTCAGTCTTGCCAGGCTGTTATATTGTGCAGACATGGCCTCTTCGCTCGAAGATCTGACTTTCTTAGCGTTAGGGGCTACTGCTGCGGTTTACGTTGTAGCAGAAATAGAGAAGGAGAAGGAAGTGGGTGAAACAGTGGCTGATGAAACGGAATGAACTATCTCATGACTCTTTACTTAATGAACTGAAACTCGAACCAGGAGATTGGTTCAATTACCTCAGGAAACTTACTTAATGTTATTGTCTTTGCTGTCTCCATTCATAGAAAAGCAAGATCAGTGTATGCGGAAGTCAATATCACCACATGAGAGATTATTAGCTACTCTGCGATTTCTCGCCACTGGTCGATCCTATGAAGACTTGAAATTTTTTTACCATTATATCTGCACAATCTCTGGGCATAATAATACCCGAGACATGTAATGTCATTATACAAGCTTTACAACCAGAGTATATGAAGGTGAGTAACATGATGCTTATACAAATTCAAGGCAATGTTTAAGAAAATGATAAAAATCCAGTCCATTACTATGATATATTTGCAACATGGTAATAAAAGTCATATCACATACGGTATTGTAGTTTCAGCATTCATCATAAAAATAACAATTCACATCCATTATATAAGAACTCGTGAAAATTATAAACTGAAAATAGCAGCTTTAGGCCTACGTAAACATGTACAGTAGTTTCCTATATGTAGAAATAAGAAAGTAGCATGCATGTTGCATAATTTTTGCTAGTATTCTTTGCATTTCAAATCCAAATCAAAATCCTCGGTGATAAAATGAAGATTCAAACCAAAATGATGACTTTAAGCGTAAAATAGAACATACATTTTATGAAGGTAAAGTAGCCTGAAATAAGAAGTTTTATACATGCATGATGAAAATGATAACCCAGCTTCGTGAGACATAAACTCAGGAAATTAAACAAACGAAAATGACATCATCTGGACTATAAAAAGTGTCCTTTTCTGTAAACCAAAAGAACAAACTTAGAATTCAATTTTTATTTTTGGCAACAGTATCTCTGGTGGCATTTTCATCCTTTTCTTTAAGCTCCTCTAGAAGTATATCATATGCATAATTTCGTTTTCCTTTATCACTATACTGTAGTCGTTCGACTTTGTCTTCCAGAGGCACGGGTATTGTTTGTATAATTCGATGATTTCCCCCCAAAAATCTTTGTCACATGATGTGCTTGTCATTTTCTAGATGTTTACTCACTGGGAGTTGCTATGAGACTGACGCCGATCGTACGACAGCCCCACAGACAATCCGTCAGGCCGGCGCCTGAAGTGGGACGAAAGGCAGAAATCTGGAGCAGACAAATTCTGAGTTCGCCGGTCCGGCCGCCGGACTCCGCCCACAATTGGCAGTACGATGCCCCCCTACACGATCGGTTTTACTTACGATTCCGGCGGACGGATCCGGCGGACGTATCGTCTATGGGGGGCTTTAGGCACATAGGGTGGCAGCATGGCCGGCAGTGCATTGGATAGTCTTTGCTTTTCAACTGTAAAGCTAGATACCCATTTACAGCTGGGTGGGTTTTAGGGTGCCCTGATACTGAGCTATTGGCCCTTTGGAGAGAGGGCTAGTTCTGTGTAATTCGGCCTCCGCATTCCTATTTAGGGGACTTGAAGTGATTTAATTAAAATAAAAGATTTACCAGCTTCATATACACTTTCTTCTTAAATAAAAGTTTATTACTGTATGTTTAACCAGGACTAAGGCTTCAAAACTTGTACATTATTGAATTGAATTGAATTTGAATTGAATTGAAACAGTTTATTTAGCCAGAAAAATACAGATACAGAGTGGATAATAATAACAATATTAACATGGCTGAGCCAGTTGAGAACCTGAGCTCTCTTTGAGGCGCCTGATATATACTATACATTTATCTCAAGGAAGTATTATGTAACATTTAGTAACATCTGAAATAGTACAATAGCATGGTGGTAATAAGAACATCTCATAATGTAGACGCACTGTACCTTCTGTAACACAATACTGTAATATACTGACAACACCAGAGTACTGTTTTACGACACACGTCTCTGTTCTTGCTCTTTGTAACAATACATAACACTGTTGCTTCAGAGGAGTAGAGTAGTAATTAAAGATGACAAAATATGATGGACTTCAAATATTCCATTTGTACAGTTTGTCCTTTAACTTTTAATACGTTTTCGCATAATTTTCTTTATAACTAGTTGTATTAGCGCCTGTCTAACAGACAGTAATGCTCATATAAAGGTGGACTACATACATTATGTTCGGTGGTTCGGTGGCCAGGTGGGGTAATGCTCATAAAAAAAAAACATGATTACTACACCCACGGTAATTTAACTGTGAGCAAGTGTCTAGCATATTCTCACTAATATTGAAGCGAGTGATGTATTTTAAGTAATCTTGTTGCCTATCAGATGATCTATGACATCTGACCTCAAGCCTTCTGCCCTGGCTATGTCAGCAGTAAGGAGCTGCGACCTGGCCTGTGCCTTGATCCTGAGTCAGTCCCTCTCACTCTCTCACTCAAGGCTCACGTGCAGCTAACGAAGCTTGTTGCAAATCAGCTTCGTCTTATAATTAACGCCCACAACTCATAACGTTAATTACGGTAACATCATAATTTTTTGTGCACTAGTTTATTTTATTAATATATGGAGAAAATACCATTCGGGTTTGATAACTTAACCCATAAATATTTATTCATGTTACTTTCAAGGAACCTGGAAGACTGACGCTAACGGATAGTTATCAGTGATTGAACAGGTAAACGGAAGCTATCATAGTTTTATTCCCACGGTTAATATATATTCTCCTAACAAGTATATTCAGCCTTATTTATCTAATTGCCACCCACTAGAGGCGGCCATGCTGAGGGATTTCAGTGAAATCTGACCTATTGTGCCTTGCCTGAAAGGTTGTTAGTCCTATGGCCCTCAGCTATTGTATGTGGATAAGCAGGATGACATAGTTCTGGAATCATCTTGGTCGCTCTGTGATGCACCTTTTCTAAGGATGTTGGGTCTTTTTTTAGATAGGAATTATACAGTTGAAGGAACATTTTTCCATCCTTGTATTCGAAGTTGCGATTTATAATTCCCAAAACTCTGTTTGGTTTACTCAACGCTACCCTCACATGTTGCGCCGCCTTCAGTGAATGGTATATCACAACGCCTAAATCTTTCTTCTTGTCGACGTGTAGAGTCTTGCACTTCGTAATGTTAAAGAGCATTTGTCAGTTTCGAGACCATTTGAACAGCTCATGCAGGTATCTTTGCATTGATGCGACATCGTCTTGAATTGCTACCTTCCCAAATATCTTCGTGTCGTCCAAAAACTTGACAATGTAACTCGATATATTTTCGTCTATGTCGTTTATGTAGATCACAAACAAGGTGGGTCTAAGGTTAGAACATCCACTGGTGAGCTTTGGTCCACTTAGTCTGTTACCGTTTCAAAGAACGTGAATAAGTTTGTCAGGAAGGATTTTCTTTGCATGAAACGATGTTCAGGTGATGGATAATGGCGTCCCTCAGAATTGCATATATGGGATGTTAGGCTGATCGGCATGCAGTTTTCTGCTGCACTTTTTCCACCTTTCTTGTATACTGATTTCCAGTCCCTCGGTGCTTTACCTTGATTCAAGGTAAAGTGGGGTGCAAATCTCTTTTGCCACCTCCTTTATCACCTTTATTGGTCTGTGCTCCATCCACTCCAGGGGCTTTGAATTCTTTCAAGCTGGCTACTCTCCTTTTGATGACATCGTCTGTAATTGCTATCTCTCTTAATATTTTTTCCATCCTGACGTATGCATTTTCTTAGGTACTGACATGTTATCCTTACTCTAATGGCCGTCAACATTTGAGGCCATTACTGCCGTAGTTTTGTGATTTTTATGTTCTCGTTCTCATCCCTTTCTTCTTTTTCTTCTTCTGAGTCCACATTTGATCTTCTTCCTCACAGAGATGTTGTTCCCTGTTTTCTTGTTCTTCTATTTCTTTGCATTCCACGTCTTCTTTTTTCTTTTCTTCGTTAATTTCTTTGTTTTCTTGTTTCTTATTTCTTCATTCTCCTTTTCTTCGTTCTATTCTTAACCATAAGGATAGCCTCCTTGTAGCTAAGCTTTTCCTTGTATCACAACTTGGCTACCCTACACTCTTCCCTCCATTTGGGACAGTCCCAGTCGGAGGAGGAGTGTGGGCCGCCACAAGCTGCACATTTCTTGGATTTGCTGGGACATGTGGTGTGCTGGTGCCCGGTGGTCCGACACTGGGCGCATATCTCCCGAGCCTGGCACTTCTTGGAAGGGTGTCCGTATCGTTGATACTTGTAGCACCATGTACTGTAGGTCTTTCAACATATGGTTTAACCGGGATGGTTTCTCATCCCGGTCGTACTTCTTATGGTAGAACTGTAGGGTAGCCGACCAGGGCCGCTATACTGGTCAGCTTCTTGAAAACATGGAGCTAGTTACCGAGTAGTTCGGCTAGCTCGTCTTGTTCCAAATATGCAATTTCAGCGTAGGAGATCACTCCGATCATCAGATTGTCCTCTTCATGGACTTCGATCAGGATTCGGACGTCTTTGATGACGTCGATGTCCGCCACTTTCATGGCCTGTCCCAATTCGGAGAAGGCGACCGCCGCTCACCGGTCTGCGGACGACCTTCGTAACCCCCTTGATCCCTGAGGAGTCAAAAAACTTCAGCAGGACAGGGAGGTTGAATTTCTTGCAGGGGGTGCCCTTGGCCGGGTACAGCCGTACCACCTTGGTTTGTTCCCACGTCAGGGTCATGGCCACGAGGTACCTCGGGGGCAGTGGTGCAGGTCTCGGCGTGGTTCCGTTCGTTTCTTGGTTTTCGTTTTATTCCTGGCATATGCATAAAGGGATTTGGGATCCTTCTTAATATTTTGGGCTATTTTTCTCCCGAAGGTCATTTGGCTGAATAATTTCTTGATTGGACTAAACTTTAGTACATGATCCCCATGATGCACTGTGCTCTGGTATTTCTTCCACATCTGGTATTTTCTTTTGCAGGCTTTCCTGGATCTGGTATACATCCACACTTCTTCGTTTTCCGGGGTATACATCCCTCTACTGTAGTCTCAAGGATTTTCATAAGTCTATTTCTTTTTTAACGATTTCTCTCCAGTTAATTCTCTGTAGTTTGTCTCTCATGAGCTGGTAATCTCCATAGTTGAAGCCATAGTAATCCTCCTCAACTACTCTCTCTCGACTATCAAAGATTGTATTTCATCTTAATATGAAGTGGTCGCTGGACAGATTTAGTTTCTCCCCGACGTGAAAATCGTCCACCATAGCCTCCTCAGTCGCCAAAACTAACGCCTTGAGTTTTAATCAGTCTCTCCCATTGACGGCTTTCGTCGTGTTTACAACCAGTTTTAAGAAATTTTAGTCACGAAGGACACTGCACTACAGTGCTCGACAGGGTGGTGCGGTGGTAAAATTAATTGGAATTGGAATTGGAATTAGTTAATTTTACCGCCGCCACCCCCCCCCCCCCCTTCAAGCACTGTAATGCAATGTCCTTCGTGACTCTTTTTTGTTTTTATTAGTTGTAAACACGAAGACCCCGTCGACGGAAGAATGTGATTAAACCTCCGGGCGTAAATCTAGAATCTTGTCTCCTCTTGTTTAGATCAGAGGGTTCTAACACCATGATTTTTTGGTTATTGGACTAGTGTATTACTAATCTTGTTAATCACTTAAAGACCTTCGTTGTTGGAGCGCAGTAATAGGATTATAACAACAACAATTCCTCTTTGGTTCCGACTCCTGTTGCCTGAGGAATGGGATCAAGGAATTCTTGTCCCTCGGCTTGTGTGATAAGATTCATCCAGTGTATTGCCTCATGATTAAATTCTCCCATGATGAGAGCTTGTGGTCTGGATGTTGTCTGGATGACTCTATGGAGGTCTGCTACTTGCTCCCCAGAAGCTGAATTTGCCCTATAGCACACACCTGTCAGCTTGCTTTTGTTTTTAGCTATTATATCACGCCAAATAAACTCGGATGATCCCATTTCGTTTAGCTCGTCATTGATGGTTTCTGTTAGGTGCTTCTTGACATACAATAGTACATAACAACCTTTTGTGGCCCTGTCTTTTCTGTCTGGTGGGTGATACGCTGCATGGTAATAAGTAAAATTCACCCTGCGACCTATGTACTCGACCCCAAGACTCGCTAATTCCAATGATGTCTGGATGTTCTGTATTCACATATGCGCTTAATACATCAGTCTTAGTAACTAGATTTCTGGCATTCGTGTACCAACACTTAATTGGCCCGGTTTGAAGACAGTGAGTCTAGAGGGTCAGTAGAATCACTCTCAAATATCGCTTGGGATTTTGTTCTCTCTGGGTTAGTGTTATTACTTAAAGCTACAACATGCATTACATTAACATTATTTACAGTTAGTTCGCCACTTACCCCTATTAGTGGGATGGTTGGTACACTACTTCGACGTCTCCCTCTTCTTGTATCCTGCCTACTTTGTGGGTCGCTGCGGAACTCTTTCAGTTTGTCCTTGAGCTATTTGCCGTTTAGGTTCTGTGCCCATTTTAGGATATCCTTCTTGTGCTCGTGTTTAGGGATGGTGATTCTCACTGACTCCATTATGCAGAAATAATTTAATATTGAATAAAGCGACGGTGCGTCTCATTGGCCTGACAGTGACAATACAACGCGGAAGTTTTCAGTGACGAGGAGGCAGTGTTGCTGGCACTGCACTAGATCACATTCAGCGTTCCAACTGTAAAGCTTAGAAATTCATTCGTAGCTGGGTGGATTGGGACAGGAGGCAAGGATTGTACCCACTCCGTAGCCTTACTCCAGTTTAATAATAACAGCCTCGGAAAATTTCACGCGCTTACTCTTGTGACAATTTAATGTGTTTGCAAAAGAGTTCAGAAGGAAGTTAGTTATAACAAGCTTGAAAAATTATATCTTGTAGCAATTTATCGTGTTTCTAGAGAAATGTGGAGTGAGGTGGCAATAAGAGAGGTGCTTTTAGAGGGGAGGATATAAAAAAAGTGTAGAGTGTTTGTTGGTGTGAGCCCAGGTGTTTGGTCGCAGGTCACGCTGTTGCTCTAACTTTAATGTAAACTTGATATAGAAAGGCCAGTCTCGACTTGGTAATGTTGTTATGAGGGCCGTGAGATGGTGAGGAACACGGGGGTCGTAAGGAGGAGGATAGGAGGAAGTCAAGACATGATGAGGGGAATAGGGAATGAGAAAGAGAGGAAGGAAGTGAACAAGGAGGAGGGAAGGAAATGAAGAGGAAGGTAGATAATGAGGAGGCAAACCGCTAATGAAAATGAAACCAGAATGAAGAGAAGATCAAAGAATGAAGAATAAAGTAATGAGTGAAGTTAAAACCAGACAGTGAAGAGGAAAAGTAGGGAAAGGCGATGAAAGCAGTATATGGGGACGAGTAAAGGAGATGAAGATGAAAACAAGAAATGAAGAAGAAAGCAAGGAATAAAGATTAACACAAGGAACGGAAATTATAGCAACAGGTGTGAATGAAGACAAAATAATAAAGTTGAAAGCAAAGAATGACGATAGAAACAAGGAATGAAGGTGAAAGCAAGGAAAAAAAAAGATAATTGAGAAGAAAGTAGTCTTGTACTGAACTGAAAGTTCGTTCCTGGTGTACAGCAGAGGTCTCACCATATGTAGTTGGGGAAGCGCGGAGTAGCGGTCACCTGGTGGTAGTGAAGTCTCAATCGGCTTCAGAAGTGATGTCACGGCTTTCAGTATGATTCGTTCAAATAGCGGTATGTGGCAACGTACCGAGAGCTGAGTGAGTAAATGACCAATCATCAGTGGGATGGACTCCGTTGTAATAAAATGATTATCTTACTCAATTAAATTTCTTATAAATACCAGGGAAAAATGTATTAATAAACGTTTATTTAAGTATATACTTTATCGAAAGCTCAAAATTTTGGGTTGTGATTGTCATCGGCCACATATTTTACTCGATATTCATTTCAGCTTAACACAATTATTGTATACCTTCTAATTTTAACGTCTAATTCTAATTCCACAAATTATTCCTGAATGTCTCTGAGTAATAAACTTGTATGTCACATTCTTTCGTTTCAAATTATACTAAAATTTTAACTAAATGATTCGTTCTTAAAATATTTTTAGGGAAAACTGCTTTAGGATTTATTAATTAATTTATGTTACTATTTCACCAAATGGCGTTCCACCTCGAAAAAATAAAAGCGAAAATGAAGCGAGTTGGTAGTTGCCAGATACCGCTTTCTGACTGAAAGTGTCTGGAAATCGGAACATCATTCATTCATTTGGGTGATTGTTACACCTGGCCCCAAGGACTCTCGTGTATTCGGCCACTGTAAAAACTTCTTTATTAATGATGATGAAAATTATGCTCTCGTTATTCAGCCAGAGATATTAGATTATTGTAGTATTTTTACTTTTGATGAAATTACTGGACATAATTTATATTAAGCACACCCTGAGGGCCGACCCACCCCTTTGTGGAGTGACAGGATATACGTACTGAATTAATGTCACCTCCCTACCAAATTTCAACTCTAATTTTAAAAATGTGAAATGCAAAAAGAACATACAGACACATACAGAATGTGTCTTATATACAGGGTGATTCTCACATACGCTCAGTAAATTGGAGCGTTTACCCACGGGACAATTCTAAGGCTAAAAGTCGGAATCCACATAGTTTCGTAGTTCACGAGAGTGAGGTTGGAGTGAAACAACCGTAGATTTAGTGTAATGTTTGGCACATAACTTTACGCAATGTGATACAGAAGCAGGGGGAAGGAATTTTGAACATTAACTGTATTAAGACAGCTGTATCACATTGTGTAGAGTTATGTGTTTAACATTACACAAAATCTACGGCTGTTTCCCCGAAAGAATTATGTAATAGGTATATTCTGGTAATGATATAAGAATATATCTGTTGTTTTTACTCCATTTTTAGGTAAAATATATATATATATATATATATATATATATATATATATATATATATATATATATATAACAAAGAAGTATGCCTGTGTGTTTGTTTGTGTCCGCACGAGAATCTCAGAAACTACTTTACCGATCTGTAGATGGATGGTGTTATACTGTATGTAGTGATGATGATGGATTATGTTCGATGTCGTTATATGTAGTGATGATGGATGGTGTTATATGTAGTGATGATGGATGATGTTATATGTAGTGATGATGGATGTTGTTATATGTAGTGATGATGGATGGTGTTATATGTAGTAATGATGGATGATGTTATATGTAGTGATGATGGATGGTGTTATATGTAGTGATGATGGATGTTGTTATATGTAGTGATGATGGATGGTGTTATATGTAGTGATGATGGATGATGTTATATGTAGTGATGATGGATGGTGTTATATGTAGTGATGATGGATGTTGTTATATGTAGTGATGATGGATGGTGTTATATGTAGTGATGATGGATGGTGTTATATGTAGTGATGATGGATGATGTTATATGTAGTGATGATGGATGGTGTTATATGTAGTGATGATGGATGTTGTTAAATGTAGTGATGATGGATGGTGTTATATGTAGTGATGATGGATGGTGTTATATGTAGTGATGATGGATGATGTTATATGTAGTGATGATGGATGGTGTTATATGTAGTGATGATGGATGGTGTTATATGTAGTGATGATGGATGATGTTATATGTAGTGATGATGGATGGTGTTATATGTAGTGATGATGGATGTTGTTATATGTAGTGATGATGGATGGTGTTATATGTAGTGATGATGGATGATGTTATATGTATTGATGATGGATGGTGTTATATGTAGTGATGATGGATGTTGTTATATGTAGTGATGATGGATGGTGTTATATGTAATGATGATGGATGGTGTTATATGTAGTGATGATGGATGGTGTTATATGTAGTGATGATGGATGTTGTTATATGTAGTGATGATGGATGGTGTTATATGTAGTGATGATGGATGGTGTTATATGTAGTGATGATGGATGATGTTATATGTAGTGATGATGGATGGTGTTATATGTAGTGATGATGGATGTTGTTATATGTAGTGATGATGGATGGTGTTATATGTAGTGATGATGGATGATGTTATATGTAGTGATGATGGATGTTGTTATATGTAGTGATGATGGATGGTGTTATATGCAGTGATGATGGATGATGTTATATGTAGTGATGATGGATGTTGTTATATGTAGTGATGATGGATGGTGTTATATGTAGTGATGATGGATGGTGTTATATGTAGTGATGATCGATGGTGTTATATGTAGTGATGATTAGACAATAAAATAATAACATTGTAATAGGCCCCTGTCTCATCAACAGAACGTATTATATAAATGGGTCAATACATCTGATATTATATTCAGATTCACCACCCTGTAACTTTCCACTGTCTATGAGTAAGACATGAGATGGACACGTGAGCGGGCAACTTACCCAAGAGGGCGAGACCCATAGCTCAGCATATCTGTAAGCACGCACTGCGATGCCCCCAAGCTTCAGTAGCTCACCTCAACTCATATCGTAAGGACGTGACCTAACGTTTATCATACATAAACGCCGTCCCTTTCTCATTCACTCCCAGACAGTGAGACTTACGGTTGATATACACTCAGGAATTATATCTACAACCTTTTATAATAAAACAAAGGAACTACCGTTTGGGTTTCGTTACTTAAAACCCAAATATAAATATGTGTGAACGGACTGGTTAATTGGACAAGCAGCCGATTCAACATTATTATGCTAAAAAAATATACTTTGCTGTACCGTTGTAGTGGAACTTACATACACCGTTAATGAACTATTGATGGAAGAAGAAGTTTTGGGCACTGAACAGTGAGACAATGTGGAGCCTCCCGGATGGTGGCGTCCTACCGTGGCATAGCGAATGAGCCGTCCGGACCAAACTTGGCATGGATAGCAAGTGTCATGTGGGGATCTCAAAAAAACTCCAACCAACCCAATCCGAAACACCCAACCCGACCCGACCCGCTAAACCACACAGAGGTTGAAAAGTCGTATCACATCCCACGTATTATAGGTAATTTTATCATTACAACACCAGTACTACACGGTCACTACAACACCCATACTACACGTTCACTGCAACAACATTGGACCCCAGGTCGCCTCTCAACCTCGCTCACAATGAGAATCCAGTGTGCAACATCAAAAAAGGATCGGCAAAGGCAAAACTCTTAGAAAAATGCAGCCTCATAGTCTGGGATGAACGCCTCAAGGCATCATACCTTTGGAGAAGTGTTCAGACACTCACCCTATCCACAAACATGAGAGTACATCTACAAGGAGATCAGGATGCTGGACGGTTTGCAAACCTTCTACTATAGATTGGGAATAGAACTTTACCTGTTGATTCAGAAGGACAAATAATCATTCCTCAAGGATGTGGAAATGTTGTAAAGTCCTCAACTGAGCTCACTAACATGGTCTAGCCAAACATTATCCACCACTACAAGGATCACAAGTGGCTGCGTGAATGCGCAATTCTGGCACCAAAGAATGAAACAGTGGCTGTAATCAACATGATTCTACTCAGACAGCTTCCAGGCAGTGAGACCTCATTCAAATCTGTTGATACAGTAATCGACCAGGACCAAGCAGTCCAGTACCCTGCAGAATTCCTTAATTCTTTGGAGCCCGCTGGTATGCCTCCTCACCACCTCACTCTAAAGAATGGGACTCCTATAATGCTCTTAAGAAATTTTGAACCACCAATCCTAAAACAAAGAAGTATGTCTGTGTGTTTGTGTGTCTGCACTTGAATCTCGGAAACTACTTTACCGATCTGTAGTGATGATGGATGGTGTTATATGTAGTGATGATGGATGGTGTTATATGTAGTGATGATGGTTGGTGCTATATGTAGTGATGATGGATGATGTTATATGTAGTGATGATGGGTGGTGTTATATGTAGTGATGATTAGACAATAAAATAATAAAATTTTAATGCTAAAAAAATATTCTTTGCTGTACCGTTGTAGTGGAACTTACATACACCGTTAATGAACTATTGATGGAAGAAGAAGTTTTGGGGACTGAACAGTAGTTGCAAACAGGGAGTTGCTCAGAGAGACAGACTACTCAGTTGAAGTTCTGGTGAATTTTCTTGAAGAAAATGAGCCTCACCTGGTGCCTAATCAAGCGAATGCTTATGAACAGATCTTGCAAGCGATACAAGCGGAGCAAGGAGATATGATCTTTCTCGATGCACCTGGCAGGACAGGAAAAACATTCCTGATCAACCTTCTGTTGGTCAAAGTACGTCATCAGGGGAAAATTGCTCTTGCTGTGGCATCCTCAGGCATTGCTGCAGCACTACTAGAAGGAGGATGTACTGCACACTCAACTTTTAAACTGCCTCTCAACCTCGCTCACAATGAGAATCCAGTGTGCAACATTAAAAAAGGATCGGAGAAGGCAAAACTTTTAGAAAAATGCAGCCTCATAGTCTGGGATAAATGCACTATATCTCACAAGTTAGCGTTTGAAGCACTGGACAGGACCTTGCAAGACATGCGAGAAAATGACCATCCCATGGGTGGCATTACAATGGTCATTGCTGGAGACTTTCGCCAGACCCTACCTGTCATTCCTCGAAGCACTCCAGCTGATGAACTGAATGCGTGCCTCAAGGCATCATACCTTTGGAGAAGTGTTCAGACACTCATCCTATCCACAAACATGAGAGTACATCTACAAGGAGATCAGGATGCTGTACGGTTTGCAAACCTTCTACTACAGATTGGGAATGGAACTTTCCCTGTTGATTCAGAAGAACACATAATCATTCCTCAAGGATGGGGAAATGTTGTAAAGTCCTCAACTGAGCTCACTAACCTGGTTTACCCAAACATTATCCACCACTACATGGATCACAAGTGGCTGCGTGAACGCGCAATTCTGGCACCAAAGAATGAAGCAGTGGCTGAAATCAGCAAGACTCTACTCAGACAGCTTCCAGGCAGTGAGACCTCATTCAAATCTGTTGATACAGTAATCGACCAGGACCAAGCAGTCCAGTACCCTGCAGAATTCCTTAATTCTTTGGAACCCGCTGGAATGCCTCCTCACCACCTCACTCTCAAGATTGGAACTCCTATAATGCTCTTAAGAAATCTTGAACCACCCATCCTCTGCAATGGCACAAGACTGGTGGTGAAGAACATGATGCCACATGTACTGGAAGCTACAATACTGACAGGAAAAGCTAAAGGAGAGGACGTTTTTATACCAAGGATACCTCTCATCACCACTGACCTGCCATTTGAGTTCAAGCGACTTCAGTTCCCGGTTAAAGTGAGCTTTGCCATGACCATCTACAAAAGCCTAAACCTGGTGTTTCCTTGCTTCTCTCATGGACAGTTCTATGTCGGATGCTGCACAGTGGGAACTGCCAAAAATCTGTACATACTTGCTCCTAATGGCAAAACCAAAAATGTGGTCTACCTTAATGCATTACAGGAAAAAGAAAACTCGAAGTTCCCAAGCGCTTTCGTGTAATTCACATCTTCAGGGGAGAATACAGCTTAATATTGATGAAATCATTGATAAATTTTGTTCTTGTTATTTATATATACCTTGAGGGTAGGGGGCCCCAAGTTGATCTGTGCCTCAGGCCCCTATTAAGCCTAATCCGGCCCTGTATATATATATATATATATATATATATATATATAATCAACGACCTCACCAGCAAGGAATCGAACCCTCGACCTACTGGGTGTGACTAGGGAACGCTTACCGGCTAGGCCACAAGGACACTAAAAGCAGTTCTAGACTCTGTTATATTTCACACAAAGCCTGTTCATCGAGCTGATGGCGCCGTGAACCTCAATGGGAAACTGCCCGTGCCACTTATGTGGTGTCAGTAGCATTTTACCGAATCCAGCTGGTATGAAACGCGAGGTACATATATATACTTCATTTTTAGTCCATTTAACACGCGGACTTTGAACATATAATCAACGACCTCACCAGCAAGGAATCGAACCCTCGACCTACTGGGTGTGACTAGGGAACGCTTACCGGCTAGGCCACAAGGACACTAAAAGCAGTTCTAGACTCTGTTATATTTCACACAAAGCCTGTTCATCGAGCTGATGGCGCCGTGAACCTCAATGGGAAACTGCCCGTGCCACTTATGTGGTGTCAGTCCGCGTGTTAAATGGACTAAAAATGAAGTATATATATGTACCTCGCGTTTCATACCAGCTGGATTCGGTAAAATGCTACTGACACCACATAAGTGGCACGGGCAGTTTCCCATTGAGGCTCACGGCGCCATCAGCTCGATGAACAGGCTTTGTGTGAAATATAACAGAGTCTAGAACTGCTTTTAGTGTCCTTGTGGCCTAGCCGGTAAGCGTTCCCTAGTCACACCCAGTAGATCGAGGGTTCGATTCCTTGCTGGTGAGGTCGTTGATTATATGTTCAAAGTCCGCGTGTTAAATGGACTAAAAATGAAATATATATATATATATATATATATATTAGGGTGGTCCTTATTTTGGGGCAAAAAACAAAATTTGCCATTTGTTTGTCACAGACCCTGGCAAAAGTTTCCATTTGGGGTAGAAACATTGCCTGTAAAATGCCTTTTAAATATCTTAATAATTAGAGGCTGCTCAAGTCAAATGAAATTTAACAATATTATGCCTATGCTTAATGTTCATAACACATCATTTCCTAGCCCCCAAGCCTGGGCACCCCCCCCCCCCCCCCACTTAGTCTAAGTGGGTATTAGCTGCTCAAGGCAGGGGGTCGCATGAGGACCAGTCTCACTCTTCGTCGCCCAGTAAGGTCTGCTTGAGGGCATTAGGGAATGATTTCCTGTGGTCAGCAACTGCCTGCAGTAGATACTGCAGTTGCTGTTCGTCCTTGGTGATGCGGCCTGAGAAATCTTGGACTAAGGCTACTCCTCCTTCTGCATAATCATTGATCACAGACAAAGCTTGTACACTGGCTTTTGCATTTTGGAAGCCAGGATCATCTTTCCACTGTTCTACTGGGAGGGCCAGGAAATCTGTATTCAAGTTGAGCATTTTGAAAAATGACTTTGTGTTCTTTGTCGTTAAATCATATAGGTTCTTCACTTGGAGTGTGTCTGGATTGATTGTAACCCGTTTGACATGCTTTTCTTCTCCAATAACGATGTTCATAGCTTCCAACATGAGGTCCTTCACTGCTGGGAGAACATCGTCATCAAAGAAGGCCAATGCAACCAACTCTTCTGACAAGTACCAGAGGTGTCTCATCATTTTGTGGAAAGTTGCGTTTGATATGGCATCGCTGATGGTACTGTAGTCTTGTAGAGCTTTAAGCAACATCAGATCTCCTTTTGGTGCCATTGCAGCAAGTGGAGCAGTTGTCCAAGCCTTCACATATATTCGGGCAAAGAAAATGCACAACTCTCTTAGTCCTCTGCTCTCCTTAGGAGTAAGCTTAAACTGAGAACGGAATAACCACACTTTGAAGGAATAAATGGTCTTTGCCATCCATCGTGCTTGGTGCTTTGCACCAGGAGCAGAAAATCGTACTCCCCGAGAAGGTGATGTGCCAAGGAAGATGGAGGCCAGCTCTAGCAGCTCTCGATAATCATCTCGAAGCTGTGTCTCCAATAGAGCCTTCTCAATGAAGCTCGTTAGATTGTCCCTAACAGCTCTGACCGATTCTTCTGCCAGATCGTCGGTGGAGGAGTCTTCAAACTTCTGCTTGTCAATTTGTTCCCATTTGGCTTGGAATCTTCGGAACAGCTGTATGTCAGGAGCAGCTGAGTGCCCCATTACAGCTTCAAAAGCAGCTCCAGCTACAAGTTCTAGTACATGGTGGCGGCAGGCAAATATAGCAAATCACGACCCAGCAACTGCTCAATTTTGACACACGCACCCTTGTGGTGACCAGTATTTGAGCTTGTTGTATCAAAACACATGCCATGCACGATGTCTGCAATGTGCCATTGCTGCAAAGCCTTCACAACAGCTTTTGCTTGTTCATCACCGGTACCAGAGAGAAGTTTTGGAACAGCAAGAAGTTGGGAGGTGCCATTGCCTGAGACAAGAACTGGGAGTCTGTCAACGTGGTCCCCATGCCCCGTCAAATCAGGCATCAATTTACCATCCCAGTGAACAATTAAAACTGACTCTGGTTTGAAGTTTGAAAGGATTTCAGCTGCCCTGCTACTGCGATGATGCTGACGTTTCCTCCTGATGCTTGATCGATTCAGAATCAATTCACTGACATCGTGGCCCAGACTCCGAGCAGTTTGGGTGACAATGTGCAAGGCCATTCTATCCGAGGACTTGGTCTGATCTAATGCTGCAGAAAGTTCTGGAGTTAGAACTTCTTTTCGCCCACGCTTCTTGACAGTAGGTGGAGTTTGAAGTGCTGATGGGCCAGGAACTGGGTTGGATTCCTCAGAAGAAGACGTACTACTGCTGTCCAAGACAACGATGGCCTGGCATTTTTTGGCTTCTTCCTCTGCACTGTCTGCAGCCAACTTCCTTTTCATTGATTTCTTGAAAGTTTTTTCTCGTCGTTTCTGTCTTTTCAGGAATACTTTGTCAAGAGATGACATTGTCCCACGACTCCCTTTTTCTCGTTACGCTATTAAGAAATCCTCATCCTCCTGAACTGTCATCATATTCAAACCATTCACATGTGCAATGTCAAAGAGATCTTCAAATGTATCAGTGAACTCTTTCTCTTTCTGCTTTTGAGTTTCTGTCTTTCTTGAAGAGTTCTTTTTCAAACTACTCCACTTGTCAAACATTTTGTGCACTTGATTCACACAATCTGTTTTGTGGTGTGTGGGAATGTTTGCTTTTGTCCAAAATTGAAGAACGTTGTCTGTGACTTCCCCAGCTGCCACGCTGATGGATTTTTCTGTATGCGATGCAGGCTTAAAAAATACTGTAACACTTGCCTGTTGGAAGGTAACTTAGCCCCTGTAATGTCATCACATAATGTCTTTATCAAATACACATTTTCTCGTGTTTTTACTCCTGCATTAGCCATTTTGACCTGAGGAATAAAGAAATTAACTATAAGTATAAATTAATAATGAGAATACTCTGCAGAACTGTTTCTAATTTCCCCAATTATCAATCACGACCAGCAAAAACTCACCACAATCGTGCCAAATGCGACACACTAGTGGTGGGCGTAATCGGCTAAAAAGTAATCAACTACATCGATTACTTGATTTTTGACAGCTTTGAGCAACCTCTAAATATTAGTATATTTAAAAATAACTCTACACACAATGTTTTTGTCCTAAATGGACACTTTTAGCAGGGTCTGTGGTAAAAAATTCCAAAGTTGAAAAATAAGGACCACCCTGAAGATGTGAATT
>CAUDMG010004029.1:1382500-1472500 GCA_958450375.1 Homarus gammarus | reverse complement strand
CACTATTATCTATGCACTGGCACTATTTTCTGTACACTCGCGCTATTATCTATGCACTGGCACTATTACCTATACACTGGCACTATTTTCTGTATGCTGGCACTATTATCTATGCACTGGCACTATTATCTATACACTGGCACTATTATCTATACACTGGCACTATTTTCTGTACACTGGCACTATTATCTATGCACTGGCACTATTTTCTGTGCACTGGCACTATTATCTATACACTGGCACTATTATCTATGCACTGGCACTATTACCTATACACTGGCACTATTTTCTGTATGCTGGCACTATTATCTATACACTGGCACTATTATCTATGCACTGGCACTATTACCTATACACTGGCACTATTTTCTGTACACTGGCACTATTATCTATATGCTGGCACTATTATCTATGCACTGGCACTATTTTCTGTGCACTGGCACTATTTTTTGTGCATTGGCGCTATTATCTATACACTGGCACTATTATCTATGCGCTGAATTGAATTAAATTGAATTGAAGCAGTTTATTTAGACAGAAATACACAGATACAGAGTGGATAATAATAACCATATTATCTATACAGTGGTACTATTATCTTTGCACTGGCTCTATTTTTATGCACTGGCACTATTATCTATGCACTGAATTGAATGAATTGAATTGAAACAGTTTATTTTGCCAGATAACCACAGATACAGAGTGGATAATAATAACCATATTATCTATATATATATATATATATATATATATATATATATATATATATATATATATATATATATATATATATATATATATATATATATATATATACTTCATTTTTAGTCCATTTAACACGCGGACTTTGAACATACAATCAACGACCTCACCAGCAAGGAATTATATATTATATATATATATATATATATATATATATATATATATATAATATATATATATATATATATATATATATATATATATATATATATATATATATATATATATATATAATCTTTTTTTTAAGAATGCATAGATTTATTTTGAAAGTAGCAATAGTAAATGGAAAATTAGTTTATTTTTTACCGTCGTTTTTTACAGTGGGAATATCTAGCAGTCATCTCTTTTTCCGCTACAACACGTATGGGAACAGATAGCAACACACCTACCCGTCTGTATTCCACAAGTTCGCCATTTACCACTGTTACTTAAAATTTATTTGAGACGACGTGGCCCAGCACGACAGAAACGCAGCACAGCCGAAACAGAAGACAGATATCTCAATAGAAATATATAGTTCATAAGCTGACAGCTTTTATATTTTAGCGTATTTTGTTCTACGTCTTTTCAAGAGTAAGATAATAATTGTAACACTGGTTATTTGAATTTATTATGGAGGGTAGCAGGTAAACAGCGCTTCTTTGTCCTATGCACCATTACCACCTGATTTACAACAGAGGTATATATGACCATGTCCTTAAAACGTGTTGGAGACGGTATACAGCAGAGGTATATATGACCCATGTTCTTAAGACGTGTTGAAGACGGTATTCAACAGAGGTATATATGACCATGTTCTTAAGATGTGTAGGAAACGGTATACAACAGAGGTATATATGATCCATGTTCTTAAGACGTGTTGAAGACGGTATAAAACAGAGGTATATATGACCATGTCCTTAAGACGTGTTGGAGACGGTATAAAACAAAGGTATAGATGACCCATGTTCTTAAGACGTGTTGGAGACGGTATACAACAGAGGTATATATGACCCATGTTCTTAAGACGTGTTGGAGACGGTATAAACAGAGGTATATATGACCATGTTCTTAAGACGTGTTGGAGACGGTATACAACAGAGGTATATATGACCTATGAATGATCTTAAAAGTATTGGAGACCGTATTCAACGCCTCCAAAGAAAGATTAACCTTATTTAATATCGTATTTTTCCTCTAAGAAAGATTTGCTGCTTTTACAATGACTGTCAATATAGCCACAGGTAAGAAGAAATAAATCTTTAATACATCATTAGTTAATATCAAAATATGGTTATTTTATTTCGAATAATTATAATTAATTTTTTTAGATTAAAATTGTTCCCCTTTTATCAATACAGAGTTGCCTTTTTTGTTATTATTGTGAAAACAGATCGCTCGACCTTCCAATTAAATATCTTATTTTGTTTTTACGATATAAAGACAGTCACTCGTTTCCACTTCATGTCAGTACTGTATATGCTTATTTTTTATGATGTGAAATGCCACACACACACACACACACACACACTATCTAATTGTGGGCAAGCAGCTGTGCCTGCACTTTCATAATAAGGCAGCCAGAAGGGGGATGAGCTATTTGGGGGATGGTGGGATGAGCATGTCAGTCAGGGAAGGGAGGAAGATGGGAGTGGAATTACACTTTTGCCCCTTATATCAGGATTCTTAAGAGAGAGAGAGAGAGAGAGAGAGAGAGAGAGAGAGAGAGAGAGAGAGAGAGAGAGAGTACGTACAATATTGCCAGTTTTGGGGGCGTAAGACTTCCTTTAATTGCGCTTGTGGTGGGAGGAAGCATCCAGGAGCCAGCAGTAGGGGCCACTTCTCCCACTAGTTTCCCTAACATTCCTCCACCATTCCCTCCACAGTGCCTCCTCCCGCCTTTTGACTGGAGAGTTTCTGAAATGGACACTGATACTGGAAAGGATTCACTCGATTTGCATCCGCCGACTCTATTAAGTGGTACACTGGGGAGAAGGAGGAGGAAGAATGAAGGAAACGAGGGAAGGAAGAAAGAGAAGGAGAGAAGAGTATGGAAAGAAGGAGGAAGAGGAGGAGGGAAGGAAGGAGGAGTAAGAAATAGAGGGAAGGAAGCAGGAGGGGGGACGAAAGGAGGAAAGGTAGGAGAAGGAGGGATATAAAGGAGGGAAGGCTAGAGGAGTAATAATGAATATAGGTAAAGGGCGGAAAGGAGGGGAGAGGAAGAGGGAAGAAATGGAGGGAAGGAAGCAGGTAGGAGGAGAGAAGGAATGGAGGAAAGGTTGGAGGAGCAAGCAGGTGAAGGAGGGAAGAAAAGGAGGGAAGGTAGGAGGAGTAAGGATGAAGAAAGTGAAGGAGAAAAAAGAGGAGGAGGAGGGAAGAAAATGGGGAAAGGAGTAAGAATGAAGAATAGGAGGGAAGGAAGGAGGAGTAAGAGGAGGAGGGAAGAAAAGAAGGGGAGGAAGCAGGAGGAAGAAGTAGAGGGAAGGGAGAAGTAGAAAAAAGGAAGAAAAGGGAAGGAAGTGATGGAAGAGATTAAGAGGAGTTAAAGGAGGAAGAAGAGCACGGAGAGGAAACGGAAGGAAGAGAGAGGAGAAGGAGGGAAGTGAGGAAAAGGATGGCAAAGTGGAAAAGAAGAAGTGGAGGAGGAGATACAAAGAAAAAGAGGGAAATGGAACGAAAGAAGAGATAGGAGAAGGAGGGAAGGAAATGAAAAGAAAGGAAGAACGGGGATAATGAATGAAAGAAGAAATGGAAAATGAGAACAAGGAAAAGAAAATGGGAAGGGAGAAAGAGAAAGAAAGGAAGGAGGAAGACTAGAAATTTAAGAATAAAGGGAGAGAAGGGATGAGAGGAATAAGAGTAAAGGAGAGAGAAAGGAATGGGTGAGGAAGGGAATTGAGGAAAGGAGAAGGCAAAATAGAGAGGGTGGAGGCGAAGGGAGGGTGGAAGTACGGTAGGGTTAAGGTACAGAAAATTTATTTGAGTAAACTGGCAGTCTTGGTAATGAGAGGGACCATGGTAATGAGAGGCAATCATGGTAATGAGAAGGACCATGGTAATGAGAGGCAATCATGGTAATGAGAAGGACCATGGTAATGAGAGGGACCATGGTAATGAGAGGCAATCATGGTAATGAGAAAGACCATGGTAATGAGAGGCAATCATGGTAATGAGAAGGACCATGGTAATGAGAGGGACCATGGTAATGAGAAGGACCATGGTAATGAGAGGGACCATGGTAATAAGAGGCAATCATGGTAATGAGAAGGACCATGGTAATGAGAAGGACCATGGTAATGAGAGGGACCATGGTAATGAGAGGGACCATGGTAATGAGATGGAACCATGGTAATGAGAAGGACCATGGTAATGAGAGGTAATCTTGGTAACGAAGGGACCCACGGGTTTGAGAAAGAACCATGGTAATGAGAGGGACCATGGTAATGAGAGGGACCATGGTAATGAGAGGGACCATGGTAATGAGAGAGACCATGGTAATGAGAGAGACCATAGTAATGAGAGGGACCATGGTAATGAGAGGGACCATGGTAATGAGAGAGACCATAGTAATGAGAGGGACCATGGTAATGAGAGGGACCATGGTAATGAGAGGGACCATGGTAATGAGAGGGACCATGGTAATGAGAGGGACCATGGTAATGAGAGGGACCATGGTAATGAGAGAGACCATAGTAATGAGAGGGACCATGGTAATGAGAGGGACCATGGTAATGAGAGAGACCATAGTAATGAGAGGGACCATGGTAATGAGAGGGACCATGGTAATGAGAGGGACCATGGTAATGAGAGAGACCATGGTAATGAGAGGGACCATGGTAATGAGAGAGACCATGGTAATGAGAGGGACCATGGTAATGAGAGGGACCATGGTAATGAGATGGAACCATGGTAATGAGAGGTAATCTTGGTAACGAAGGGACCCACGGTTTTGAGCAAGAACCATGGTAATGAGAGGGACCATGGTAATGGGAGGGAACCATGGTAATGAGAGGGGATCATGGTAATAAGAGGGAATCGTGGTAATGAGAGGGACCATGGTAATGAGAGGGACCATGGTAATGAGTGGGAACCATGGGAACGAGAAGAGCAGGTCCTGGGGATATCAGACACATCGAAATTAAAAAGGGAAACACTCCTAATTCTCTCTCCTTTCATGGTACCATATGTCTGCTGGTGTGGTGTGTCTGCTGTTGTGATATGTCAGTTGCTTCAGTATGTCTGCTGTTGTGGTGTGTCTGCTGTTGTGATATGTCTGTTGTGTCAGTGTGTCTGATGTTGTGTTGTGTCTGCTGTTGTGATATGTCTGTTGTGTCAGTATGTCTGATGTTGTGGTGTGTCTGCTGTTGTGAAATTTCTGTTGTTGCAATATGTCTGATCCTGTGGTGTGTCTGTTGTTGTGATATGTCTGTTGTTGCAAATTGTCTGATGTTGTGATGTGTCTGCTGCTTTGATATGTCTGTTGATGCAGTATGTCTGCTGTTGTGGTGTATCTGTTGTGATACGTCTGTTGTGTCAGTATGTCTGATGTTGTGGTGTGTCTGCTGTTGTGATATGCCTGTTGTGTCGGTATGTCTGATGTTGTGGTGTGTCTGCTGTTGTAATATGTCTGGTGTGCCATTTGTCTGATGTTGTGGTGTGTCTGCTTTTGTGATATGTTTGTTGTTGCAGTATGTCTGCTGCTGTGGTGTGTCTGCTGTTGTAATATGTCTGGTGTGCCATTTGTCTGCTGCTGTGGTGTGTCTGCTGTTGTGATATGTTTGTTGTTGCAGTATGTTTGCTGTTGCAGTATGTCTGCTGTTGTGGTATGTCTGCTGTAGTGGCATGTCTGCTGTTACAGTACGTCTGCTTTTATGGTATGTCTGCTGTTGCAGTATGTTTGCTGTTGCGGTATGTCTTCTGTTGCAGTAGGTCTGCCCTTGTGATATGCCTTCTGTTGTGGCATGTCTTCTGTTGCAGTACGTTTGTTGTTGTGGTTTGTCTGTTGTTGAAGTCAGTCTGCTCTTGCAGTATTTCTGCTGTTGTGGTATGCCTGCTGTTGTGGTATGTCTGCTTTTGTGGTATATCTGCTGTTGTGGCATATCTGCTGTTACAGTACGTTTGCTGCTGTGGTACTGTGTGTCTGCGGTTGTGGTGTGTCTGCTGTTGCAGTATTTCTGCTGTTGCAGCATCTCTGCTGTTGTGGTATGTCTGCTGTTGTGGTATGTCTGCTATTTTGGTTTGTGTCTGTTGTTGCAGTATGTCTGCTGTTGTTGTGTGTCTGCTGTTATGTGTCTGCTGTCGCAGTATCTCTGCTGTTGTGGTATGTCTGCTGTTGTTGTGCGTCTGCTGTTGCAGTATCTCTGCTCTTGTGGTATGTCTGCTGTTGTTGTGCGTATGCTGTTGTGGTATGTCTGCGGTTGTGTGTCTACTGTTGTAGTTTGTCTGCTGTTGTGGTGTGTCTGCTGTTGTTATGTGTCTGTTGCTGTGGTATTTCTGCTGTTTCAGTATGCCTACTGTTGTTGTGGTCTGTCTGCTGTTGTGGTGTTTTGCAGTTGTGGTGTGTCTGCTGTTATGGTATATCTGCTGTTGTGGTGTGTCTGCTGTTATGGTGTGTCTGCGGTTTTGGCAAGTCTGCTGTTTATGTATGTCGACTGTTGTGGTATGTCTGCTGTTTTGTTATGTCTGCTGTTGTGGTACGTCTGCTGTTGTGGTGTGTCTCCTGTTGTGGTATGTCTGCGGTTGTGGCAAGTCTGCTGTAGAATTATGTCTGTTGTTGTGGTATGTCTGCTGTGGTGGTATGTCTGCTGCTGTGGTATGTCTGCTTTTGTGGTGTATCTTCTGTTGCAGTATGTCTGCTGTTGTGGGATGTCTGCTGTTTTGTGTTTACTGATGTGGTGTGTCTGCTGTTGCAGTATGTTTGCTGTTGTGGTGTGTCTGCAGTTGTGTTCTGTCTGAGGTTGTGGTGTGTCTGCGGTTGTGTGTCTGTTATTGTGGCGTGTCTGCTGTTAGGTAAGTCTACTGTTGTTGTGTGTATCTACTGTTGTGGTTTGTCTGCTGTTGTGGTGTGTCTGCTGTTGTGGTGTGTCTGCTGTTGTGTGTCTATTGTTCTGGTGTTTCTGCTGTTGTGTTATGTCTGCTGTTGTGGTGTGTCTGCTGTTGTGGGATGTCTGCTGTTGTGGTATGTCTGATGTTGTGGTGCATCTTCTGTTGCAGTAAGTCTGCTGCTGTGAGATGTCTGCTGTTGTGATATGTCTGCTGCTACAGTACGTCTGCTGTTGTGGTATGTCTGCTGTTGCAGTACGTCTGCTTTTGTGGTATTTCTGCTGTTGTGGTATTTCTGCTGTTGTGTTATATCTACTGTTGCACTATGTCTGCTGTTGTGTTGTATATGCTGTTGCAGTACGTCTTCTGTTCTGGTATGTCTGCTGTTGTGGCATGTCTGCTGCTGCAGTACGTCTGCTGTTGTGGTATGTCGGCTTTTGAACCAGGCCTATATCTATAGGCTGGAACATTTATATTATATTGGGTTTTAGTAGCAAAACCCAATTGTCTGTTTCTCCTTTTATTGAGGAACTGTTGTATGTACAATTCCCGAGTGTTTATCAACAGTAACTTTCACTATTTATTGTGGCAGCTTTTCCATGCTGACCCAAGCAGTCACTGGGCGCACCCCAAGGAAGCTACCAATCACTTGAACAACATGGCAACTCATAGCCCGTGAAAAGTTACAGGAGATGAATCAGTATATATATGAAATGTAATTAACCCATTTATATAATCTTTCTGTTGATGTGACAGAGGCTATTACATCGCTAGGTCACCTGCCTTCCAAGCTGCACGAGGACTAAAGAAACTCGCAGACTACATCCTATACATCAACCTAACCATGTTACAAACATATATGTTAACACTAAGCTGGGGACTCTGAAACTGTAGGGTTTTCATCAACTACAGGGGTCCTAGACTTAATTGTCTTACGGGTTAGTATGTTGTGTACAACTGTCAACTTGGATGACACTGACCTATAATAACAAAACAGAAACATAACTGCCAGAATTAACATAATTGTGGGAATTGTTAGACTTGGTATTGCAAATCCCCATGAAAAATAAAATGGCAGATTATTACTCAAATCAGCAAATTTTGATTCCTTCAAGTAGGAAATAACTTTTAATATCTCTGAAACAATTTGAAGGTCATTAACAGTAAAGTTCAGAACAGGAAACAAGGGAATTAAATCAGAAGTGAGATTTAAATTCAAAGCAAAATGCTGATGAGTAGGCAAGGTCCGTAATGAACTGCAAGTTACTTCACAGTAATCCGGAGCCTTGTAATGACCTTTCACAACTAACTGCTTACCACCATCGTGGCATTTTAAAATAACAGTAGTGTCATTAGGAAAGAAAAAGTATTGCACATTATGGAGATGAGCGTGAAACACAGTTTTAACACTAACTGGCCTATAGCTACATTGTTTAAGCGCTGTGCGTACATTAGTTTGTATGACCGCCAATTCACATATCCCTTCTGCAGCAGGAATAAATGCGAAAACATAGGCTGGACATACGTGTAAGTGTAGATATGACGACTTACACCGCGATAGTACCCTAGGATCATCTAATGCCAACAAAGAATATTCCTCATCTACAAGCAAAAGTTCTGTAGGCCTAGCCAGAGCATACAGTGTGTCGTTAACAAACCAAGGGAAGGGTTCTAAATGCCACGCATTAAACTTATGCTGCCCTAGCATAGGTATGTGAATAAGGATAGCATTGTGCGTGAGAGTCGACTCCAATAGAGGGTAATAGTATTCCACCTCATGATCGTTAAAAATAGGAGTTAAGTGATACGTCAAATTGGGAATCTGTAATGCTGCAAGAAGAGTTCTGTACAGGCACAAGCTTTGCGTCCACACGCCCTATCCCTGCATCTACTATGCTGTCGATTAGTTCATTTTTATTAGTAGTGATATCCTGAACTGAATCTTCCGCAGCATGCAAATATTCAGAAAAATAAAGGAGCCACTCTAACGTAGGGACTGAATTCTGTAACTTATACACAGCCCTCGATATATGGGTAGACTCCGATATTATCGCATTAACCTTTGATTCTAAAGCAGTAATCGCATGGAATGTCTGAGATATAACACGATTCTACTTAGACACAGCTTGATTGATTATGTTCATGCGGTCCCCTAACTTAGCTACATCGTCGGCAGTCGCTGTGCCAAACAGATTGCTTTGGATAAGACCCACAAAATTAAACAAACCCCGCTTTCGTCGCGCTTGAGAACGCACTTCCTTTGAAAGATCAACCTCAGACGCTGGTATCCTTTTTCCGACAGCGACGAGAAGCTTGTGAAAGGTCCTGAGACGAAGTTGTTGAAGCTCAACAGTTTGTGCAACCATTGTCGATACATTAGGAGCTGAACGGAGATCATCTAGGACTGCCAATGCTGACTGTAGTTGCGCGTCGACGGTTTCCATCTGACGGGGGAGTTGGAGCAGTCCATGTAACTCATACTTGATGTTCACCACGTCCTCTACTATGAGAACGCGTCCAAGGGGTGCAACTAGCGCACCAGGCTTGAGGACTGATGTGGACATGTCTGTCAACACAACGGTGCCACAACACAGTAGGAGCAACACATTGATGATCCAAGCCATTCTGTAAGAAAGTTCATTTGTTTTAATATCTGCTTGCAGAACGAAGCTTCATACAATATTCATTAGGCACACTCTGCTTCTGTACTGTCTGTAAAGAGGTGTCTATTACATCATTACCATCTGTGGGTAATAAACGTTCATGGGTGTTCTTAAGACGATGCGCATGCACGACATTTGCGATCTGTGCATTAGGCTTCCAAATTTTAAATTTGTTGCCCGCTTCCTTGGCAATAATGCGGAATGGACCCGAAAACTTAGCCGAAAGCTTGGAGTTCCTTTCAGGTTCTCTCACCATAACAGCATCGGCTATCTCTAACACGACAGGTTTAGCTTGTTTATATTGCTTGACCATCATTTCAGCGCGTGACGCTGCTAAATGTGTTCGTACTTGCCATGAATATCCGTAAACACACGGAGTTGTTTTGCCGCGAAATCATCCATATTATAAACAGGATTTGGCGTATCAGTAAGTACATCACAAGGTAGACGTTTGTCTGTACCATATACAATGTAGTAGGGTGATTTGCCCGTAGAGCTATTAATCGACCCATTAATAGACGCTGCAACCTGCGGTAACCAATCCTCCCATGTGTATTTCAAATCACACACAATCGGACGCAGTATCTCCGGGATCTTGCGGTTGGCCCTCTTAACAAGGCCATTGGCTTGGGGATGATAAGCTGTCACAAAACTTTGCTGTATTCCATACTGGGCACATATTTGTGCTACTAGCTGATTCTTGAACTCTGTCCCATTGTCTGAGATTCATCACTAAGGCATAGGCCACGAACTCGGCTGTTTTATCCTTCAGTAGGACTAAAGCCACAAATCTAGAAAAATGATCCACACACGCTAGGACGTACGAGGATCCCTGATGACTCCTCAGAAGTTGTAACAAGTCTTCAGCGATTGTGTCAAACGGACAGTCTGGTGTAGGATATTGTAGAATCGGTACCGGTGATCTTGTAGTACCCTTATGCTGAGCACATGATAAACACTAATTATATATCTTTCTTCGTTGTGTTCCAGAAATACTTCTTTCTTATTTCCGCCAAGCATTTGTCACGTCCGTGGTGACCTGCCTGAGGAACATCGTGGAACAACGTTATAATCGTTTCACACAACGAGTCAGGTACAACTATTTGAGAAACAATACCCTCGGACGTCTTTTTCGATCGATGGGGTAGGTTATGCCGTAATTCAAACTGACTTAAGGGAAGAATTAATTTGGGGAGTTTAATATCCTCTCCCGATTATAAAGCAAAAATGACTGCTGACCATAGCGGGTCGCGTCGTTGCTCATCCTCCAGTTGTGAAAGAGTGAATGTTGATACAGGCATCACTGGTGCTATATTTCAAGACAAAGAGTCGGCGACAACATTCGCCCTTCCCGGTAAATACCTAAACTCGGGGTCAAGTTCCTGAATTGTCGAATACCAGCGTGCTAATCTGCCTGATAGGTTCCTGCTATGGAACAGTTTTGTCACTGCCGCATGATCCGTAAACATAGTTTCTTATAACAAAAAATAATGTCCTTAAACTTCTTCAGTGCCCACACAACAGCTAACGTCTCCAAATGCGTTACTGAATAACGTGTTTCAGCATCATTAAGTTTACGACTCGCAAAAGCTATCACTCGAAACTTTCCTCTCGAATCCTCTTGCATGAGTACGGCTCCGATTCCTTGTCCAGAAGCGTAAGTACACAGCGTGAAAGCTTGAGTGTAGTCAGGGAATGCCAGAAACGGGGCATTGATAAGCGCTATTTTCAATGCCGCAAAGCTATGTTCGTGTTCAGCATCCCACACAAACATTGCATTTTTCTTCAGCAACGATACTATCCACATAAACCAAGAAAACTACGCACTTGATCCACCGATGTAGGATATGGGAACTGAGATACAGCTTTAACTTTATCATCAACTGTATAAATGCCGTCACCGTCAACTACAAGACCAAGGAAATGAATTCTGGATTTTAAAAACTCACATTTCGAAAGTTAAATCTTAAGACCTGCTGTGGAAAGTTTCTCCAACACTTCACGCAGTTTAATCAGATGGGTATCGACATCCTTAGTGACTACTATTAGATCATCTAAATAAGCGCAGACTGTGGTACCTATCAATCCAGCAAACAGGGTGCTGATCATTCTTTGAAATGTCAGTGGGGCATCCTGAGACCAAAAGGCATACGTAGAAACTCGAAGTGGCCCAGGGGGGTGCTAAACGCCGTAACCTCTCGGGATTTCTCATCGAATGGTATCTGCCAATACCCACTAAGCGAATCTAAGTTGCTAAACACAGCATTATCCTTGCCTAAGGACTGTAATATATCACTCAAGACAGGCATAGGGTACCTATCCGGGATCGCACATTCATTAACGCGCCTAAAATCAATAACTGGGCGCCAACCACCATCCTTCTTTGGGACTAGGAATAAAGGGCTATTGAAAGGGGACTTAGAATGTGTAATAAAATTCTCATCCAACATATCTTGGACCATACCCTGAACTACAACGCGCTGGCTATGTGGTAGTCGGTAAGCTGGTACATAGATAGGATTTGTGCCCTCCTTTAACGATATGTGATGGGACGTTAAATCTGTCTGTCCTAGCTTTTCCCCTGGCAAGGCTACAATATTTCTGTAGTCAGCAAGCAGCTCTAAGAGTCGTGTCTTGCCCCGACCATGATCCATCACCTTAACATGTGGCGCTATTTGATCTATCCTCTCCTGCCTAGTCTGTTGGGATTGAAAAACAATACTACCAACTGGGAATTGCGTAGGCTGTAATTCAACATTGTTTTGTTATACTAGAAAATCACACAAATAACATCCTTCCTTTAGTATCCTCGGAACGCCTGTTCTATTCAGAACTAGAACGTCTGTCAAACCACCAGGTCTTATCGTGCTCAACGTCGATTCGCACGACAAACCCTTTACCTTGCACGTTTCCGGGAGACATATGACATCAGTCCCCGTATACACGTCAGGTAATTCCACAGTGGCCTTGGTGAATTCCTCATTCTGATAATGGAGAGTACTTTTCAATACTGCAGGTACAATCTTCCAAATCTTGCTGCTATAATCACGATGGGAAAGTGAGGGTGTGAGGTCTGGGGCTCGCTTTGACATTATCCGCCTTCCTCCGAATAGGAACGGTGGATAACACTTTCGACGTTGCGGAGAGCAATGGTGCAGAATGAATCATAGCGTTGTAGAAAACACCCTTAAACGTAATAGCATTATTACGCGGACGAACATCTATACAATTCGTTCTCAGTGTTGGGAGACCAATCAATCCGTCAGCTGGCAATTAAATTGCTGGACTACATAAAAGTCTGCATAGAAGGGAGAACCACGTCTTGAAAATCTTAGCGGTAAGGTCACCCTTCCTGCAATACTCAGCTGCTTGCCGGAAACTCCCTCGAGATCGGCGTCAGGAGGTCTCCATAAGAAATCACGGTGAGGGAATCTACGTTGTAACTCCTGATAGGATGTCAAGGCTAAAACATTTGCGCATGCACCCGTATCAATATCCAGAGCCAATCTGATATCTCCCACTCTCACCGTACCGGACAACACTTCCGCTTTACTGAGCGCCGCTACTAATGAGGCTGCCACAGAAGTGTTGTTGGAAGTAGGCACCAATGTGCCTATCCTTCCCCGTTTTTTTACAGGGTCTGGCCTTCCCCCGACTTCTTATCCTGGTAACGACGCGCTTTGCGCAGCTGTGTTACCGGGGGTACTTCAGTGTCCAAACTCCTGGCCTTTAACATAATGTGACACCTATCTGTGTTATGAGATGTCGGTCGATGGAATCTACACCACGATCCTGATTCTTGGGCAGGGGGAGACGTAGTCTTGACCGCCTCCGTGTACGTTCGTGGCACTCCCTGCTTCTGCCTTGCGCCTGTGGGGGGATGGTTTTTCTCTGGAACTCGAACACCACCACCCTGGAGCTGGTAACAATCATCGATGGTATGTCCCCTCTTATTACAATGGGTACATCTCAAATTTCGTCGATGCTTGTAACCCTGGTGTTGAGGTGTGACCGGAGCCAACGGCTGCATTTGCTGTACTGGGGCAGGCGCCATAGCCAGTGAACCACGTGCTGTCAGAGGACCAGTCATCTTCGGTGACAGCTTGTTAGCGTAGTCCACCAGAACAGTAGGCGGGACAAACTCTACCTCCTGGGCTCGACCATAGATGGGACGACGAGCCGCCAACAAAAAACTGACCAACTCCATCAATGTTTCCACGTTTTCCGCTGACATCTTGCCATCATTGTCGTACCACTGCGAACCTTTGAAGGTCGCTTCCATGTCTTGTCTGACTTCTCCGGCAATTGAAACAGCCCCCATCGGTGGTTCCGCATGAACCACCAGTGCCAGACTATCCAGCCAGTGAAATATCCACTGCAGGTGGCCCAAGTGGGACCCGGACTCGAAAATACCAATGAGAGTCCGCTTAAACTTTTCATAATCGGGGTCCGTCAAACCACACACATTCAGGTGCGTACTAGCAAATGAACCCTGCGGGATATGGGAAAGCACAAACGCTTTCTTATCGTAATCATTCGTAATCTTCACGTTGCGCATTGTGTCCTCGCAAGCACGGATGAACTGTGTTATTCTATAATCATCTTGACCAGTGAAATCACGAATCTGGTCACCACGTGAAACACATTCTCGGGATTAGACGACATAGGAGTGTTAGAAGTAGCCATATTAGCGCTAGAAGTAGCCATATTAGCGTTAGATGTAGCCAATCCACTAAGCTTACTCCTAACCGAAGGCTCAGTCAATGGGTGGGGTAATGCTAAGTTATCCAACACACTGTCACCCAGAAAAGGAGTAGGAGCAACCTGTGAATAACCAGGCGAGGTACTATATTGATTCCCAGATCGTAGGGTAGGACGGTTTAAATCGTCAAATGACTCCTCAATAATCTCCTCACTACTCTTCACAGAATCGTCTAACTGTGCTTTGGGCTCATCCCCTAATGTAACCTCTGCAGTAGAAACGTGACGTTTTTCATCTATATGTGAATCATCAGCAAAATGCTCAGCTAAATCAGTAATGTCCTCAGACAATAACTTTGAAAATTTATCCATGGAGTGTCAAATGGGACACACAATGATTTACAGAAAGAACAATACACTTGCCTCTCATTTACAGGAACTGGTATTAACCACTGAAAAACATATAAGTCAGTACGTATTAAAATAAATAAGACACTTACAACAACGATATAGCCTACACGATGTCCTATCAGTGTGAAGATATGCCGTTGACTATGTAAATGCGTGTATAAAATAAATGGACCAAAAAAAAAGCCTAATGAAGGGGTTTGGCGTCCTCATAGAAAATGCGATCCACAGCTGGTCCCAGGTTGGGGGTTAGTTGAGTGGGTGCCTCAATCACTCCTCCCACTGTGAGTCGGCGCACACTGCTCCACTGCGTATGTCCGGTTGCCTAGCAACCAGAGACGCGTTGCAAGATGAGGAACGACGGGTGAGTCCACTTCACAACAGGGGAGTCCACTTCCACATAATGGCCAAACTGCTAATGACGAAGAATCAGGTCTCCTCTCGTTGCTACGATGTCGCCTGTTCTGTGTGCCAAACCTTCTAAAGCCTTGTATATAAAGGACTCGCTGGGGGCGCCGGAAGAGCTGCAATGTCAACCACGAAGCCACAACAGTCGTGTTCAAACATTTGTGAAAGGTCCCATGTTAGTAAACCCTGAAACTTGCGGGTATGCTGCAACACTGTAAGCCGCGGGCACAGGGTGGCAATGCTGATGATGCACTTTCGTGACCGCAACTACTCGTCGCTAAACAGGGGTATTACTAACTAGCCGTATGATAGTATGTCAACAATAACTCAGCATCAGTTATTGGAAATAATCTACACTCCAGTATGGGAGACAGAATGAGAAACACTCAACTATAATCGTCTCACTACAGGATATATCATTACACTCTGATAATGCATGTAACACGTCACTGCTTATTGTTTTATTGTTTCCAAAAACACTGACGCCTTGGTATGTAGAATGTGTATTCAGACTGGAATGTCATAATCCGTAACCACCACTAGCTGCCACCTATGAACCAGGCCTATATCTATAGGCTGGAACATTTATATTATATTGGGTTTTAGTAGCAAAACCCAATTGCCTGTTTATCCTTTTATTGAGGAACTGTTGTTTGTACAATTCCAGAGTGTATATCAACGGTAACTTTCACTATTTATGAGTGTGAAGAGAAGGACGGGGGCTATGTAAATAGACCGTTTAATCACATCCTTCTGATGTGAGAGTTTGAGTGGGACTGACCTCTTGGGTGCAGGCTTTTCCTTGCTGACCCAAGCAGTCACTGGGCGCACCCCAAGGAAGCTACCAGTCACGTGAACAACATGACAACTCATAGCCAGTGGAAAGTTACAAGGGATGAATCAGTATATAAGTCAAATGTAAGTAACCTATTTATATAATCATTCTGTTGATGAGACAGGGGCTATTACACTGTTGCAGTGCGTCTGCTGCAGCGGTATGTCTGCTGTAGTGGTGTGTCTGCTGTTGCAGTATGTCTGCTGTTGTGGTGTGTCTGCTGTTGTGTGTCTGCTGTTGCAGTATGTCAGCTGTTGTGGTAAGTCTGTTGTTGTTGTGGGTCTAATGCTGTGGTGTGTCTGCTGTTGTGTTGTGTCTGCTGTTGTGGTATGTCTGCGGTTGTGTGTCTATTTTTGTGGTGTGTCTACTGTTGTGGCATATCTGTTGTTGTTGTGTGTCCGCTGCAGTGGTATGTCTGCTGTTGCAGTATGGCTGATGTTATGTTGTGTCTGCTGTTGTTGTGTGTGTATTGTTGTGGTGTGTCTGCTGTTGCAGTATCTGCTGTTGTGGTGTGTCTGTTGTTGTGGTATTTCTGTTGTAGTGTCTACTGTTGTGGTGTGTCTGCTGTTGCAGTATGTCTGCTGTTGTGGTGTGTCTGCTGTTGTAGTATTTCTGTTGTAGTGTCTACTGTTGTGGTGTGTCTGCGGTTGCAGTATGTCTGCTGTTGTGGTGTGTCTGCTGTTGTAGTATTTCTGCTGTAGTGTCTACTGTTGCAGACATACTGCAACAGCAGACATACCACAGCAGCAAGCATACTGCAACAGCAGACACACCACAACAGCGGACACACTACAACAGCAAACATACTGCAACAGCAGATATACTGCAATAGCAGACATAATGCAACATAAAAACATAAGAACATAAGAATGGAGGAAACTGCAGCGGGCCTATTGGCCCATACTGGGCAGTCCCGTTTACACCCAACCCCTATTGCTCATATAAGCATTAGGGTGTGTCAATTTTGTCAACATGTTAAAAATCAAATTTGGTAGTCAAAATATTGTGCCTCTTTATGTCTAAACTTGAGATTAGCAAACAAAAATGAATTGAAATAACCCTCACCTACATCAATTATACCTTAAAGTTTCAAATATCAGTATTTCAACAAATTAATGAGACTTGATTAGAATTATTCACTTGATGTTAACTAATCTCATGTAAGCATATGGATTATGGAGTATTTTATGGTTCTATAGCTTGTGTACAATATGCATGTCAGAACATGAACAGGCTCTCCGTGTGGGACAGTTTAATTCTTGTTTTGACTTGTACCAAGCGTGAGGATAAGGCGCCCGGCTCACTGTCCTTCTAGATATCATAGACGGTGGTTTGCTCTCATTGCACTTGCACCTACTCTACCAGACGAATTCTACATTTTAATTATTGTAAGTAGGGCATATTGATTGTCGCAGTTACTTATATCATTGTATAAAACATTATGTTCTAAGAAATTATTATGTTATTTCTGTTACAGCATTTTTGATAAACAAATTGATATTTTTTGAAACAACAATTGAATTATGAAACATTGAAATATTTTTCTATTTGTCAGATAGTGTGAAGATGTCAAAATTGAAGACAAGAAGTCAGTTGTCAACCCACTTGAGCCTGCTAGTTGGTAAAGGGAAGGAGCTTCCTGTATCAGAACTTCCAACAGTGAGAGACATGCTAAGATTAGGGTTACTCCTTCGAGAAAAAAATGCAAAGGACAGAAGGAACTATACAGATAAAGAACTCATAAATGACATGATAGTCCCTCTTCTGCATCAATGGACAAAAGCTAATGCACTATTCAAACCACCTGTGATTAATCAGTGTCGAACTAGTGAGCTAAAACTAACGAAATTATGGCACAAAGCAGTTGAAACATCACTTGGTAAAGGAAACTTGGCCAGGAAAAATGAATTTCTGCACACACTTGATACTCTGTTTGACATTTTGACCTGCAAGCGCTCCATACAATTATGTTCTGAATCCAACTGTTCTCACTCAGGTAAGAGAGAAAATAATTCCCACATTGATTGTGGTTGTCCTCGTGAAAAGAAGATCCCTGTTTTAGAGCTTGAATTTATAAAGGCACAGAGGACAAAGGCAGAAGGCCAAGGAAGTATGCAAATGGGTTCAATAGATTATTCAGAAACAAAGAAGCAGATTGCTAATGCCAAGAAGAGAGAACAAATCCGAGAGAGGGAACAAAAGAAGAAAATGAAGAGTGAAGAAGCCATCCAAAGAGAGGAAGAGCTGTGTCAAGATGTTTATCACTTCTTTGATAGTTCTTCTGATGAACAGGAAGCAACATCAGATGATAGTTCCAAAGAGCCATCCGAACCTTTACCAAAGAAAATGAAATACAACACAAGAAATATTTCAAACATTGCTTTAGCTAGTATTCGCCACCATGCTGGACTTCGTGAGGCTGCAGAAATTGCAACTGCCGCTTGGATAGATGCAGGCCTCATCAGCCGAGAGGATGTATCTTTGGTGATAGATCATAATAAAATTAGAAGAGCACAAGAAAAAATAATGAAGGAAATATCTGATCAGCATGAAAAAGATTTAAGCGAGGGAGGGCTCTCCTGTCTTTTGTTTGATGGAAGAATAGATGACACAAAAGTTTTGCTAGAAGTAGAGGGAGTGAACAGAAAGTTTCCAGGTCTCATCAAAGAAGAACACTACTCTGTCTGTTCTGAGCCTGGTGGTCGGTTTTTGTTTCACTTTGCTCCCGAAACTGAAGTAGAAGGGAAGAAACATGCAGAGGTCATTGCTGATCATATTTTATGTTGGGTTCAGGAGAGAGGACTTGGCAGTTCACTGCAGGCTGTTGGTGGAGATTCAACTGCAGTGAACACCGGATGGCAGGGGGGTGTAATGACGCATTTAGAGAAAAAACTAGGAAGAAGACTTGTTTGGATTGTATGTGATTTACATACAGGCGAGCTACCTCTTCGTCATCTCATCCAGGAACTTGATGGTCCTACAAAGAGCAACAACAAGTGGTCAGGTCCCCTTGGCATCATGCTGGATGAAGCAACACAACTAGAAATAAATACAACCTTTCCAAAGGTCGAAGTTGGCCCTCCCCTTCCGGCGTTGTCTGAAGGAGTCATCAAAGATCTCAGCACAGATCAATCCTATGCTTATCGTATTGCCCAAGCAATAAGATCAGGAGAAGTGCCTCAGTCATTGGCTCTCTTGGAGATTGGACCTGTCAGTCACAGCCGTTGGTTAACTACAGCTCTTCGTTTCTGCAGGATTTGGATTTCCAAACACGAATTGAAGGGCAAAGTGCTGAAGAATTTGAGGTTAATTGTTGAATTTATTATTGGAGTTTATCTTCCCCAGTGGTTTAGTGTGAAACTTAATCCTATGTGGGTGGATGGGCCCAATCACCTTTTGTTTCAATTGCAGCTAGTAAGAACACAGAGGAAGGTAGTGAGGGACATCGTGTTACCTGTGGCAAGAAGGTCCGCTTGGTATGCTCGATCAGAAGCAGTTTTGCAAGCAATGCTTTGCAGTCAATGTACCAATCTCCGAACCGAGGCTGTAGAAGTCATTCTAAAGATTAGAGGAACGCTAATAGATGACGACCAGTTGGGAGACTGTTCGTTTCATTCAAGAAAAGTTCCCCCAATAAACGTCAATGCCACCAAATTGTCAGAATTGGTTGACTTGAGTTTGGAAGTCTTAGAGCCACCATTGACAACAAGTCTAACTAGCCAAGAATTGAGAAACCTTAAAGAGACTCCAATGCAGGTGCCGAAGTGGCCTTCCCACACTCAAAGTGTGGAGAGATGTGTGAAAATGGTCACAGAAGCAGCGGGCCATGTTTACAGCCACGAGAGGCGAGAAGGTTACATCAAAGCACAAATAGCAAGCAGACTACTGATGACAAGAAACCAAAGCAAAGAGGATTCTATATCCATTCTGTAATGGATATAGAATCCTTGGAAAGAATTCAGAGGAGAATGACAAGACTAATCCCGGGCATTAGGAACCTTGAGTATAGAGACAGGTTAAAGCATCTTAATTTGCACTCCCTCGAGAGACGTAGAGCGAGGCGCGACCTGATAGAGGTGTATAAGTGGAAGGCAGGGCTAAACAAAGGGGACATTACAAGGTACTCAAACTATCTAACCAGGAGCGAACTCGTAATAATGGTTTTAAATTAGACAAATTTAGATTTAGGCGTGAAATAGGTAAACACTGGTTTGGAAACAGAGTAGTGAATGAATGGAACAAGTTACCAAATTTCATCATTAATTCGAATACGCAGAATCGCTTCAAACATAGGTTGGATGAGTATATGAGCAATAGGGGTTGGGTGTAAACAGGACTGCCCAGTATGGGCCAATAGGCCCGCTGCAGTTTCCTCCATTCCTATGTTCTTATGTTCTTATGTTGCAGTATGCCTGCTGTTGTAGTGTGTGTGCTGCTGTGGTGTGTCTGCTGTTATGGTGTATTTTCTGTTGTGGTATGTCTGCTGTTGCAATATGTCTGCTGCTATGGTGTGTCTGCTGTCGTGGTGTGTCTGCTGTTGCAGTATGTCTTCTGTTGTGTGTCTACTGTTGTGGTGTGTCTGCTGTTGTGATACGTCTGCTATTGCAGTATGTCTGCTGTTGCAGTATGTTTGCTGTTGTAGTGTCTAGTGTTGTGGTGTGTCTGCTGTTGCAGTATGCCTGCTGCTGTGGTATGTCTGCTGTTGCAGTATGTCTGCTGTTGTGGTGTGTCTGCTGGCGTGGTGTGTCTGCTGTTATAGTATGTCTTCTGTTGTGTGTCTACTGTTGTGGTGTGTCTGCTGTTGTGGTATGTCTGATATTGCAGTGTGTCTGCTGTTGCAGTATGTCTGCTGTTGTGGTGTGTCTTCTGTCGTGGTGTGTCTGCTGTTGCAGTATGTCTGCGATTGTGTGTCTACTGTTGTGGTGTGTCTGTTGTTGTGGTATGTCTGCTGTTGCAATATGTCTGCGGTTGTGTGTCTACTGTTGTGGTGTGTCTGCTGTTGTGGTATGTCTGCTGTTGTGGTGTGTCTGTTGTTGTGGTATGTCTGCTATTGTGTGTCTACTGTTGCGGTGTGTCTGCTGTTGCAGTATGTTTGCTGCTGTGGTATGTCTGCTGTTGCAGTAAGTCTGGTGTTGTGGTGTGTCTGCTGTCGTGGTGTGTCTGTTGATGCAATATGTCTGCGGTTGTATGTCTACTGTTGTGGTGTGTCTGCTTTTGTGGTATGTCTGCTGTTGCAGTATGTCTGCGGTTGTGTGTCTACTGTTGTGGTGTGTCTGCTCTTGGGGTATGTTTGCTGGTGTGATGTGTGTGCTGTTGTGTTGTGTCTGCTGCTATGGAGTGTCTGCGGTTGTGTGTCTACTGTTGTGGTGTGTATGCTGTTGTCGTGTGTCTGCTGTTGTTGTGTGTCTACTAAAGTGGTGTGTCTGCTGTTGTCGTGTGTCTGCTGTTGTCGTGTGTCTGCTGTTGTCTTGTGTCTGCTGTTGCCGTGTGTCTACTGTTGTGGAGTGTCTACTGATGTGGTGTGTCTGCTGTTGTGATGTATCTACTGTTGTGGTGTGTCTGCTGTTGTGGTGTGTATGCTGTTGTCGTGTGTCTGCTGTTGTTGTGTATCTGCTGTTGTCGTGTGTCTGCTGTTGTTGTGTGTCTGCTGTTGTAATGTGTATGCTGTTGTGGTGTGTCTGCTGTTGTGGTGTGTCTGGTGTTGTGGTGTGTCTGTTGTTGTGGTGTGTCTGCTGTTGTGGTGTGTCTGTTTTTGTGGCGTGTCTGGTGTTGTGGTGTGTCGGCTGTTGTGGTGTATCTGGTGTTGTGGTGTGTCTGCTATTGTGGTGTGTCTGCTGTTGCTGTGTGTCTGCTGTTGTGTTTCTGTTGTTGTCGTGTGTCCGCTGTTGTTGTGTGTCTGCAGTTGTGGTGTGTATACGGTTGTGGTGTGTCTGCTGTTGTGGTGTGTCTGCTGTTGTGTTTCTGTTGTTGTCGTGTGTCCGCTGTTGTTGTGTGTCTGCAGTTGTGGTGTGTATACGGTTGTGGTGTGTCTGCTGTTGTGGTGTGTCTGCTGTTGTGTTTCTGTTGTTGTCGTGTGTCCGCTGTTGTTGTGTGTCTGCACTTGTGGTGTGTATACGGTTGTTGTGTGTCTGCTGTTGTGGTGTGTCTGCTGTTGTGTCTCTGTTGTTGTCGTGTGTCTGCTGTTGTGGTGTGTCTGCTGTTGTTGTGTGTCTGCTGTTGTGGTGTGTATGTTGTTGTGTTTCTGTTGTTGTCGTGTGTCTGTTGTTGTCGTGTGTCTGGTGTTGTGGTGTGTCTGCTGTTGTGGTGTGTCTGGTGTTGTGGTGTGTCTGTTGTTGTGGTGTGTCTGGTGTTGTGGTGTGTCTGGTGTTGTGGTGTGTCTGGTGTTGTAGTGTGTCTGTTGTTGTGGTGTGTCTGGTGTTGTAGTGTGTCTGTTGTTGTGGTGTGTCTGGTGTTGTGGTGTGTCTGTTGTTGTGGTGTGTCTGGTGTTGTGGTGTGTCTGTGTGTTGTGGTGTGTCTGGTGTTGTGTGTGTTGTTGTTGTGTGTGTATACGATTGTGGTGTGTCTGTTGTGGTGGTGTGTCTGTTGTTGTGGTGTGTCTGGTGTTGTAGTGTGTCTGGTGTTGTAGTGTGTCTGGTGTTGTGGTGTGTCTGTTGTGGTGGTGTGTCTGTTGTGGTGTGTCTGTTGTTGTGGTGTGTCTGGTGTTGTGGTGTGTCTGGTGTTGTGGTATGTCTGGTGTTGTGGTGTGTCTGGTGTTGTGGTGTGTCTGGTGTTGTGGTGTGTTTGGTGTTGTGGTGTATCTGGTGTTGTGGTGTGTCTGCTATTGTGGTGTGTCTGCTGTTGTTGTGTGTCTGCTGTTGTGGTGTGTCTGCTGTTGTTTTGTTTCTGTTATTGTCGGGTGTCTGCTGTTGTTGTGTGTCTGCTGTTGTGGTGTGTATACGATTGTGGTGTGTCTGCTGTTGTTGTGTGTCTGCTATTGTGCTGTGTCTGGTGTTGTGGTGTGTCTGTTGTTGTGGTGTGTCTGTTGTAGTGGTGTGTCTGCTGTTGTGGTGTGTCTGGTGTTGTGGTGTGTCTGTTGGTGTGGTGTGTCTGTTGTAGTGGTGTGTCTGCTGTTGTGGTGTGTCTGGTGTTGTGGTGTGTCTGTTGTTGTGGTGTGTCTGCTGTTGTGGTGTGTCTGTGTTGTGGTGTGTCTGGTGTTGTTGTGTGTCTGCTTTTGTGGTGTGTCTGTTGTTGTGGTGTGTCTGTTTGTTGTGGTGCGTCTGGTGTTGTGGTGTGTCTGTTGTTGTGGTGTGTCTGTTGTAGTGGTGTGTCTGCTGTTGTGGTGTGTCTGCTGTTGTGGTGTGTCTGGTGTTGTCGTGTGTCTGGTGTTGTGGTGTGTCTGTTGTTGTGGTGTGTCTGTTGTTGTGGTGTGTCTGGGGTTGTGGTGTGTCTGGTGTTGTGGTGTGTCTGGTGTTGTGATGTGTCTGGTGTTGTTGTGTGTCTGCTGTTGTGTTGTGTATACGGTTGTGGTGTGTCTGCTGGTGTTATGTGTCTGCTATTGTGGTGTGTCTGGGGTTGTGGTGTGTCTGTTTGTTGTGGTGTGTCTCGTGTTGTGGTGTGCCTGGTGTTGTGGTGTGTCTGCTGTTGTGGTGTGTCTGTTAGTGGTGTGTCTGGTGTTGTGGTGTGTCTGGTGTTGTGGTGTGTCTGGTGTTGTGGTGTGTCTGTTAGTGGTGTGTCTGGTGTTGTGTTGTGTATACGGTTGTGGTGTGTCTGCTGGTGTTATGTGTCTGCTATTGTGGTGTGTCTGGGGTTGTGGTGTGTCTGCTGTTGTGGTGTGTCTGGGGTTGTGGTGTGTCTGGTGTTGTGGTGTGTCTGCTATTGTGGTGTGTCTGGGGTTGTGGTGTGTCTGTTGTTGTAGTGTGTCTGCTGTTGTGGTGTGTCTGGTGTTGTGATGTGTCTGGTGTTGTTGTGTGTCTGGTGTTGTGGTGTGTCTGCTGTTGTGGTGTGTCTGGGGTTGTGGTGTGTCTGGTGTTGTTGTGTGTCTGCTATTGTGGTGTGTCTGTTATTGTGGTGTGTCTGTTTGTTGTGGTGTGTCTGGTGTTGTGGTGTGTCTGTTGTTGTGGTGTGTCTGTTGTTGTGGTGTGTCTGGGGTTGTGGTGTGTCTGGTGTTGTGGTGTGTCTGGTGTTGTGATGTGTCTGGTGTTGTTGTGTGTCTGCTGTTGTGTTGTGTATACGGGTGTGGTGTGTCTGCTGGTGTTATGTGTCTGCTATTGTGGTGTGTCTGGGGTTGTGGTGTGTCTGTTTGTTGTGGTGTGTCTCGTGTTGTGGTGTGCCTGGTGTTGTGGTGTGTCTGCTGTTGTGGTGTGTCTGTTAGTGGTGTGTCTGGTGTTGTGGTGTGTCTGGTGTTGTGGTGTGTCTGTTAGTGGTGTGTCTGGTGTTGTGTTGTGTATACGGTTGTGGTGTGTCTGCTGGTGTTATGTGTCTGCTATTGTGGTGTGTCTGGGGTTGTGGTGTGTCTGCTATTGTGGTGTGTCTGGGGTTGTGGTGTGTCTGTTTGTTGTGGTGTGTCTCGTGTTGTGGTGTGCCTGGTGTTGTGGTGTGTCTGGTGTTGTGGTGTGTCTGGTGTTGTGGTGTGTCTGCTAGTGGTGTGTCTGGTGTTGTGGTGTGTCTGGTGTTGTGGGGTGTCTGGTGGTGTGTCTGGTGTTGTGGTGTGTCTGGTGTTGTGGTGTGTCTGGTGTTGAGGTGTGTCTGGTGTTGTGGTGTGTCTGGTGTTGTGGTGTGTCTGGTGTTGTGGTGTGTCTGGTGTTGAGCTGTGTCTGTTGTTGTCGTGTGTCTACTGTTGTCGTGTGTCTGCTGTTGTGGTGTGTCTGCTGTTGTGGTGTGTCTGTTGTTGTGTGTCTGCTGTTGTGGGGTGTCTGCTGTTGTTGTGTGTCTGCTGTTGCGGTGTGTCTGTTGTTGTGTTTCTGTTGTTGTCGTGTGTCTGCTGTTGTTGTGTGTCTGCTGTTGTGGTGTGTATACGGTTGTGGTGTGTCTGCTGTTGTGGTGTGTCTGCTGTTGTGTTTCTGTTGTTGTCATGTGTCTGCTGCTGTGGTGTGTCTGCTGTTGTTGTGTGTCTGCTGTTGTGGTGTGTATGTTGTTGTGTTTCTGTTGTTGTCGTGTTTCTGGTGTTGTGGTGTGTCTGCTGTTGTTGTGTGTCTGCTGTTGTGGTGTGTCTGCCGTTGTGTTTCTGTTGTTGTCATGTGTCTGCTGTTGTGGTGTGTCTGGTGTTGTGGTGTGTCTGTTGTTGTGGTGTATCTGCTGTTGTTGTGTGTCTGCTATTGTGGTGTGTCTGCTGTTGTTGTGTGTCTGCTGTTGTGGTGTGTCTGCTGTTGTTGTGTTTCTGTTATTGTCGGGTGTTTGCTGTTGTTGTGTGTCTGCTGTTGTGGTGTGTATACGGTTGTGTTGTGTCTGCTGTTGTTGTGTGTCTGCTATTGTGCTGTGTCTGGTGTTGTGGTGTGTCTGGTGTTGTGGTGTGTCTGGTGTTGTGGTGTATCTGCTGTTGTTGTGTGTCTGCTATTGTGGTGTGTCTGCTGTTGTTGTGTGTCTGCTGTTGTGGTGTGTCTGCTGTTGTTGTGTTTCTGTTATTGTCGGGTGTTTGCTGTTGTTGTGTGTGTGCTGTTGTGGTGTGTATACGGTTGTTTTGTGTCTGCTGTTGTTGTGTGTCTGCTATTGTGCTGTGTCTGGAGTTGTGGTGTGTCTGGTGTTGTGGTGTGTCTGTTGTTGTGGTGTGTCTGTTGTGGTGTGTCTGGTGTTGTGGTGTGTCTGGTGTTGTAGTGTGTCTGGTGTTGTGGTGTGTTTGGTGTTGTGGTTTGTCTGGTGTTGTGGTGTGTCTGCTGTTGTGGTGTGTATACGGTTGTGGTGTGTCTGTTGTTGTGGTGTGTCTGCTGTTGTGGTGTGTCTGGTGTTGTAGTGTGTCTGGTGTTGTGGTGTGTCTGGTGTTGTGGTGTGTCTGCTGTTGTGGTGTGTATACGGTTGTGGTGTGTCTGTTGTTGTGGTGTGTCTGCTGTGTGTGGTGTGTCTGGTGTTGTAGTGTGTCTGGTGTTGTGGTGTGTCTGGTGTTGTGGTGTGTCTGCTGTTGTGGTGTGTATACGGTTGTGGTGTGTCTGTTGTTGTCGTGTGTCTGGTGTTGTGGTGTGTCTGGTGTTGTGGTGTGTGTGGTGTTGTAGTGTGTCTGGTGTTGTGGTGTGTCTGGTGTTGTGGTGTGTCTGGTGTTGTGGTGTGTCTGCTGTTGTGGTGTGTATACGGTTGTGGTGTCTCTGTTGTTGTGGTGTGTCTGCTGTTGTGGTGTGTCTGGTGTTGTAGTGTGTCTGGTGTTGTGGTGTGTCTGGTGTTGTGGTGTGTCTGGTGTTGTGGTGCGTCTGGTGTTGTGGTGTGCCTGTTAGTGGTGTGTCTGGTGTTGTGATGTGTCTGCTGTTGTGATGTGTCTGGTGGTGTGTCTGGTGTTGTGGTGTGTCTGGTGTTGTGGTGTATCTGGTGTTGTGGTGTGTCTGCTATTGTGGTGTGTCTGCTATTGTGCTGTGTCTGGAGTTGTGCTGTGTCTGGTGTTGTGGTGTGTCTGTTGTTGTGGTGTGTCTGTTGTTGTAGTGTGTCTGCTGTTGTGGTGTGTCTGGTGTTGTGGTGTGTCTGCTGTTGTGGGGTGTCTGGTGGTGTGTCTGGTGTTGTGGTGTGTCTGGTGTTGTGGTGTGTCTGGTGTTGAGGTGTGTCTGGTGTTGTGGTGTGTCTGGTGTTGTTGTGTGTCTGGTGTTGTGGTGTGTCTGGTGTTGAGGTGTGTCTGTTGTTGTCGTGTGTCTACTGTTATGGTGTGTCTGATGTTGTGGTGTGTCTGGTGTTGTGGTGTGTCTGGTGGTGTGTCTACTGTTGTCGTGTGTCTGGTGTTGTGGTGTGTCTGGTGTTGTGGTGTGTCTGGTGTTGTGGTGTGTCTGTTGTTGTGGTGTGTCTGCTGTTGTGGTGTGTCTGCTGTTGTGGTGTGTCTGTTGTTGTGGTGTGTCTGCTGTTGTGGTGTGTCTGCTGTTGTGGTGTGTATACGGTTGTGGTGTGTCTGCTGTTGTGGTGTGTCTGCTGTTGTGGTGTGTCTGCTGTTGTGGTGTGTCTGCTGTTGTGGTGTGTATACGGTTGTGGTGTGTCTGCTGTTGTGGTGTGTCTGCTGTTGTGGTGTGTCTGGTGTTGTGGTGTGTCTGTTGTTGTGGTGTGTCTGGTGTTGTAGTGTGTCTGGTGTTGTGGTGTGTCTGGTGTTGTGGTGTGTCTGCTGTTGTGGTGTGTCTGCTGTTGTGGTGTGTATACGGTTGTGGTGTGTCTGTTGTTGTGGTGTGTCTGCTGTTGTGGTGTGTCTGGTGTTGTAGTGTGCCTGGTGTTGTGGTGTGTCTGGTGTTGTGGTGTGTCTGGTGTTGTGGTGTATCTGGTGTTGTGGTGTGCCTGTTAGTGGTGTGTCTGGTGTTGTGATGTGTCTGCTGTTGTGATGTGTCTGGTGTTGTGGTGTGTCTGGTGTTGTGGTGTGTCTGGTGTTGTGGTGTATCTGGTGTTGTGGTGTGTCTGGTGTTGTGGTGTGTCTGGTGTTGTGGTGTATCTGGTGTTGTGGTGTGCCTGTTAGTGGTGTGTCTGGTGTTGTGGTGTGTCTGGTGTTGTGGTGTGCCTGTTAGTGGTGTGTCTGGTGTTGTGGTGTGTCTGCTGTTGTGATGTGTCTGGTGGTGTGTCTGGTGTTGTGGTGTGTTTGGTGTTGTGGTGTATCTGGTGTTGTGGTGTGTCTGCTATTGTGGTGTGTCTGCTGTTGTGGTGTGTCTGCTATTGTGCTGTGTCTGGTGTTGTGGTGTGTCTGTTGTTGTGGTGTGTCTGTTGTTGTAGTGTGTCTGCTGTTGTGGTGTGTCTGGTGTTGTGATGTGTCTGGTGTTTTTGTGTGTCTGCTGTTGTGGTGTGTCTGGTGTTGTAGTGTGTCTCATGTTGTGGTGTGTCTGGTGTTGTGGTGTGTCTGCTGTTGTGGTGTGTCTGGTGTTGTGGTGAGTCTGGTGTTGTGGTGTGTCTGTTGTTGTGGTGTGTCTGTTGTTGTGGTGTGTCTGGTGTTGTGGTGTGTCTGGTGTTGTGGTGTGTCTGGTGGTGTGTCTACTGTTGTCGTGTGTCTGGTGTTGTGGTGTGTCTGGTGTTGTGGTGTGTCTGGTGTTGTGGTGTGTCTGTTGTTGTGGTGTGTCTGGTGTTGTAGTGTGTCTGGTGTTGTGGTGTGTCTGCTGTTGTGGTGTGTCTGCTGTTGTGGTGTGTATACGGTTGTGGTGTGTCTGCTGTTGTGGTGTGTCTGATGTTGTGGTGTGTCTGGTGTTGTGGTGTGTCTGTTGTTGTGGTGTGTCTGCTGTTGTGGTGTGTCTGTTGTTGTGGTGTGTCTGCTGTTGTGGTGTGTCTGCTGTTGTGGTGTGTATACGGTTGTGGTGTGTCTGCTGTTGTGGTGTGTCTGCTGTTGTGGTGTGTCTGCTGTTGTGGTGTGTCTGGTGTTGTGGTGTGTATAGGTTGTGGTGTGTCTGCTGTTGTGGTGTGTCTGCTGTTGTGGTGTGTCTGCTGTTGTGGTGTGTCTGGTGTTGTGGTGTGTCTGGTGTTGTGGTGTGTCTGTTGTTGTGGTGTGTCTGGTGTTGTGGTGTGTCTGCTGTTGTGATGTGTCTGGTGGTGTGTCTGGCGTTGTGGTGTGTCTGGTGTTGTGGTGTGTCTGCTGTTGTGGTGTGTCTGCTGTTGTGGTGTGTCTGCTGTTGTGGTGTGTCTGGTGTTGTGGTGTGTCTGGTGTTGTGGTGTGTCTGCTGTTGTGGTGTGTCTGGTGGTGTGTTTCTGTTGTTGTGGTGTGTCTGCTGTTGTTGTGTGTCTGCTGTTGCGGTGTGTCTGCTGTTATGTTTCTGTTGTTGTCGTGTGTCTGCTGTTGTGGTGTGTCTGTTATTGTGGTGTGTCTGCTGTTGTTGTGTGTCTGCTGTTGTGGTGTGTCTGCTGTTGTGGTGTGTCTGGTGTTGTGGTGTGTCTGGTGTTGTGGTGTGTCTGTTGTTGTGGTGTGTCTGGTGTTGTGGTGTGTCTGCTGTTGTGATGTGTCTGGTGGTGTGTCTGGCGTTGTGGTGTGTCTGGTGTTGTGGTGTGTCTGCTGTTGTGGTGTGTCTGCTGTTGTGGTGTGTCTGCTGTTGTGGTGTGTCTGGTGTTGTGGTGTGTCTGGTGTTGTGGTGTGTCTGGTGTTGTGGTGTGTCTGGTGTTGTGGTGTGTCTGCTGTTGTGGTGTGTCTGGTGGTGTGTTTCTGTTGTTGTGGTGTGTCTGCTGTTGTTGTGTGTCTGCTGTTGCGGTGTGTCTGCTGTTATGTGTCTGTTGTTGTCGTGTGTCTGCTGTTGTGGTGTGTCTGTTATTGTGGTGTGTCTGCTGTTGTTGTGTGTCTGCTGTTGTGGTGTGTCTGCTGTTGTGGTGTGTCTGGTGTTGTGGTGTGTCTGCTGTTGTTGTGTGTCTGCTATTGTGCTGTGTCTGGTGTTGTGGTGTGTCTGGTGTTGTGGTGTGTCTGTTGTTGTGGTGTGTCTGGTGTTGTGGTGTGTCTGGTGTTGTGGTGTGTCTGGTGTTGTGGTGTGTCTGTTGTTGTGGTGTGTCTGCTGTTGTGGTGTGTCTGGTGTTGTGGTGTGTCTGTTGTTGTGGTGTGTCTGGTGTTGTGGTGTGTCTGCTGTTGTGGTGTGTCTGTTTTTGTGGTGTGTCTGGTGTTGTGGTGTGTCTGGTGTTGTGATGTGTCTGTTGTTGTGGTGTGTCTGTTGTTGTGGTGTGTCTGCTGTTGTGGTGTGTCTGGTGTTGTGGTGTGTCTGGTGTTGTGGTGTGTCTGGTGTTGTGGTGTGTCTGGTGTTGTGGTGTGTCTGTTGTTGTGGTGTGTCTGCTGTTGTGGTGTGTCTGGTGGTGTGTCTGGTGTTGTGGTGTGTCTGTTGTTGTGGTGTGTCTGCTGTTGTGGTGTGTCTGCTGTTGTGGTGTGTCTGCTGTTATGGTGTGTCTGGTGTTGTGGTGAGTCTGTTGTTGAGGTGTGTCTGCTCCCATTACACTAATGAATGCCTAGCTAGCTTAGCTCCCCCCCCCCCCTCCCTTCCACCTGCCTCCCTTGAGCGGGCGGGCGTCTGCTGTGTGTGGCCACCACCCCAACCAGTCAACTCGTCTCAGCTAGGTGGACAGCCCACCTGCTATCACCCCCTACTACTTTACTTTCCTTTTCTATTCTTTCCTTCTCTCTCTCCTCTCCTCTCCCAGGGCAAAGTCATTTGCCACTTTACTTCATTATCGTCATCATCATCACTCCACAGACTCAGAACTGCTCCCGAGGTACTACATGAACCTGACGATGCTGACCTGTGACCAGGCGAAGGCCGTAAGACTGTATCCAGTCACACGCCCTTCGCCCAAGCAACTAAACCTCCTTGTCCTAAGGAAGTTTTTTGGACTCCTTAGGAATGAGGGGGGGTAACAAGGTCGTCCGCAGACCAGTGAGTGGTGGCCTTATCGTCACCTTCGCGGAATGGGGACAGGCCCAGCAAATAGTCAACATAACAGAAATTAAAGGATCAATATACTAGTGAAAGCTCACACAGAGGATAACTTGGTGTTGGGAGTCATCTCCCACACCGAGATAGAACACCTTGAAAAAGAAGAACTGGCCGAGCTGAACGGAGACCAGCTCTCAATAGTACGGAAGCTGACCAGCGTAACTGCACTGGTTGGTTAGGCAAAGAATCTACCAAGCACCGTATTGCTGGGATGGGAGAACATCCCAGTTAGACCGTATGAAAGACGACCCACAAGGTGCTACAAATGCCAGAGTTATGGCCACCTGGCATGGAAGTTCTTGAGCTTGGGAGGTCTGTTGCAGTTGCGGGTCACCCGGGCACCAGCACACCAACTGCTCGGCGGCCGCCAAGAAATGCTCAGCTTGTGGTGGCCCTCACTCCTCCTCCGACCGGGAGTGTCCCAAGTAGAGGGAGGAGTGTAGGGTGGCTAAGCTGCGAAGCAAGAAGAAACTGAGCTACAAGGAGGCTCTCCTTGTAGTGAAGACCGAAGAAAACAAGAATCAAGATCCCAGCAAGACCACAGAAAAGAAAAATCAAGACCCCAAGAAGACCACAGAAAAGAAGCCAGAATTAAACAAGATCGAAGAAAAGGATTTAGTAACATTAAAATCATCACCGTTTTTAGACGTTAACGAGAATATACCAGAACAAGACCAAGAAGAAGAATGGAAATTGAAAAGCAAAAAGTACAAAAGGAGGAAGTCCAAAGAAAAGGACTCAGGAAAAAAAACAGCTTCGGCCGAAATAGCCTAAAGGCGAAGTGGCCAGTAATCCCCAAAACAAGGACAAGAGTAAGCAACTGTTTCCAGGGAACCTGTGAAAGTGCGCTCTTGAAAATGGGTCGTGATATTGCAACTGCCTCTTATAATTCATAAACAACGCATGAAGAGAAAAATGTAGGTTATAACATATCTAGCGATATTCTACAATTAGACAAATATTTATTTCAGAATTTTACAAGAATGTCTGAGTGAAAAATACGAGGGCAGCAATTACCTGTGAAAACTGAACTAGTGATCCCATTAAGATTTCTTGCCACTAGAGATTCTTATAAAAACTTGATGTTCCTATTTAGAATATGAGAGGCTAGTATTGTTCTCATGATTCCAGACGTGTGCAAAGCAATAGCTGAAGGATTGAAAGAATACGTAAAATTAACCTTTATTTTTTTGTTTCGTATTTTCCTCTTGCTCGCGTTATTGTAATTTCATTTTCATTACATAAACAAAGAACATTTGCTACTTATGAAAAAAGAAAAGAAAACAAATGTGAATGACTTTAAAAAAAGTTATCAATGTTTCCTCAATGTAGGTGTAGTGAACTTAAAGTACAAACATTTTATTAGTACCAATGAATAGAAATAAAAGTAGTGCATATTATTGCATATGTAGAGAGAAGCAAACCACAACATAAAGATATCTCCGCTTTTACCAAAATGTGCGCATTATCGATTTCGTGGCACCGTTCACTTCACCTTGGTCTTCTGTGGCAACAGTGGATGGCACAGGGCTAATGGGAGAGAATCAATTACATCTCTAGAAGTGGCTCGCATATTTGAAGAGCGGATACAAGGAAGAGGTAAAGCATTATTTAATTAATCATGTGAAATGGCAGAATAACTGAGGTATGGATCAGGAAAGGGTGTATGTGATATTGCAGCAGGAGAATCTGTGCAAGAGGACATGGTTGTGTACTCTGGTGCAATGGACGATAAGATCGAACTTGCAATGTGTAATCATGAAACTCCATGTCGGCCTAATATAAAATCTGTGAAATTTTATATTCTACCAAGTTTGCTAGGCGCGGCTGGTAAGAGTTCAGTTTGGTGACAACATGATTTCCAAAATTTTAATATTTGCTCTCTTCCTTGGGTGCAGCCTTGCTCAGATAATCATATGCTTCCTATAATTGTTGATCTGCATGATGCCTTCTCCGTCACGCACCTTATTTTTTGCCTGTGATTGCCCTCCTGTATCAGTTCGTCTTGTGTAGCTACTTGCTCACGTGAATTATCCTCGGTTCCATTTTCTATTTTGCTTGTAGTTTCTTGGCCTCGCAACTTAGCATATGTTCTCAGACTTTCAAATTTGCTGTCTCAAAAGTGATGCCATATTCATCTGCAATCTTATTCCAGATGTCTCTCTTTATATTACGGTCACGGTACTTGGGACCAAAATCCCATATTTCAGGATGGCAATGGATACTGTTGATAAAGTCTAATGTGTTTACATTATTCCACACCGTAGGGGTAACTGCACTAGCTATAATATGAGAACACAAAACTCAACACACACACGCTGTCTCTGGCGCAGACTTGTGTACTGACGCCCACAACAGCTCCTAACCCGGCAATATTGTCGTATTTTCCATCCTGCCCGGACCACAAGTCAATACACGTCAACACACGTTTCCATTCCGACATATGGCTGACAATATTGACCAATACGTGGCAATACTTGCTCGATGTGGCTCATGTATGCTAGCTATATTAAGCAATTGGGTTGCTGGGCAATATTGACGTAAAATGTTGATCGTGTAACCGCCCCTTTAGTAAAGTCACCTATATGCCACTACCCCTACGGGCCCCTACCTGAGATACACAGCTAACAGCTAGACACTGCAGCCAATGGTCAGCTTACGGATAACTAAATAATTAAGAAAAATCTTTTTAAACTGGAAAAGCATCCAGTGGCGGCCGGGGGGTTGGGGGGGGGGGGAATGCACATTTATTTTGAAGGGTTTGGAATTAAATTCATATACAATTTTAGAAATGCATTTGAAATGTATTTTACATTTAGATATACCTTACATGTAAAGTACAGGTATTTAGTATTTAAATATATTTCAATGTATTTATGCTCATCTATGATCTTTTGACAACAGTCCTGCCTAGTGCCTGCTTGTGTCCTCTCGGGCTAGTGTACAGCACAATGTCTTTTGTTCAATCATTTACGATATCGGGAAAGTAAAGTTATGTGTCTTGGTCTGATGACTTCAATTCAACTATAACGCCACAGTGACACGGAAATTACAACAGATGGTCCTTCGCCAGCGGTGGCGTTCTTTAGACTAGATCATTAGTCATATGTTTGCACTCGTTAACTACTGCAGGATGGCGTACACAACACCGTCGTCAGCCTCCGCCATCATGATATATTTTCTACGGTTTCACATGTTGATAAGTCCTGAGGGCACCTCATGTTCCCTCAGTCGTACACTGCAGGTAAGGTAATGAAACATTAGAGCATATTACAAGAACTACGGAAATTAATGACTAATTAAAGAGAATGGAGAAGGAAAGATCTGAAAGATGTAGTTGACAGAAAATTTACGTCTGAAGATCACTTGCACGTTAATGTCAACACAGATGATGGATATGTCCCGGCGACCATTAACCAGCTAGACGTAGAATACTTTAGATATTTACAAAATGTCCTGATGCCAACACAATTAGAATAAGCTGAAGCAATATTTCGTCGTCATACAGTCGCGGGTGTTCAGAGGAGGACGATACAATTGAAACCTGTACTGAAGACCTTGGGTACGAAGGCCATCTGAGGACAGTGAAGATCCCACCAACAATGTACATAATGGAAATAATATCTTTACAGAGGGGCTCGATGAACTTCAAAATGAACACTGATACTTCTATTGTATCGGCAGGGTTCTCAAAATCCTCCTTCCGTTGTCATATTGCCTTAACACAAAGTTGAAAAGCTACTTTTTTTATTGTATGTACAGTCAACAAAAAAAAAATCTGCGTCTTTACGGTGTTATACAATAAGACACACCTGACCAAGAATTCTGAACAAGCACCACCACTAGGGTGTGTCAATTTAGGGGGTGAACTGGCAAAATTGAAAATCGAGTAATTTGGTAGCAATTTATTGTAGTCTTTAAGCATGCAAAACAATATTCTGGCATAAATTTTTTTTTATAATAAGTCCTACCTACATCAAATGGATTTTTAAATGTACATATTTGTGAATTTATAACATAACCAGCGTTTGCACACATGTTACTGTTTCAAGTTTCAAATTATTATATTTTATTATCCGTAGTCTATTTGAAAGTAACCAATGCCTTCATACTCTCTTTGCTTTGGTTTCTTGTCATCAGTAGTCTGCTTGCTATTTGTGCTTTGATGTAACCTTCTCGACTCTCGTGGCTGTAAACATGGCCCGCTGCTTCTGTGACCATTTTCACACATCTCTCCACACTTTGAGTGTGGGAAGGCCACTTCGGCACCTGCATTGGAGTCTCTTTAAGGTTTCTCAATTCTTGGCTAGTTAGACTTGTTGTCAATGGTGGCTCTAAGACTTCCAAACTCAAGTCAACCAATTCTGACAATTTGGTGGCATTGACGTTTATTGGGGGAACTTTTCTTGAATGAAACGAACAGTCTCCCAACTGGTCGTCATCTATCAGCGTTCCTCTAATCTTTAGAATGACTTCTACAGCCTCGGCTCGGAGATTGGTACATTGACTGCAAAGCATTGCTTGCAAAACTGCTTCTGATCGAGCATACCAAGCGGACCTTCTTGCCACAGGTAACACGATGTCCCTCACTACCTTCCTCTGTGTTCTTACTAGCTGCAATTGAAACAAAAGGTGATTGGGCCCATCCACCCACATAGGATTAAGTTTCACACTAAACCACTGGGGAAGATAAACTCCAATAATAAATTCAACAATTAACCTCAAATTCTTCAGCACTTTACCCTTCAATTCGTGTTTGGAAATCCAAATCCTGCAGAAACGAAGAGCTGTAGTTAACCAACGGCTGTGACTGACAGGTCCAATCTCCAAGAGAGCCAATGACTGAGGCACTTCTCCTGATCTTATTGCTTGGGCAATACGATAAGCATAGGATTGATCTGTGCTGAGATCTTTGATGACTCCTTCAGACAACGCCGGAAGGGGAGGGCCAACTTTGACCTTTGGAAAGGTTGTATTTATTTCTAGTTGTGTTGCTTCATCCAGCAGGATGCCAAGGGGACCTGACCACTTGTTGTTGCTCTTTGTAGGACCATCAAGTTCCTGGATGAGATGACGAAGAGGTAGCTCGCCTGTATGTAAATCACATACAATCCAAACAAGTCTTCTTCCTAGTTTTTTCTCTAAATGCGTCATTACACCCCCCTGCCATCCGGTGTTCACTGCAGTTGAATCTCCACCAACAGCCTGCAGTGAACTGCCAAGTCCTCTCTCCTGAACCCAACATAAAATATGATCAGCAATGACCTCTGCATGTTTCTTCCCTTCTACTTCAGTTTCGGGAGCAAAGTGAAACAAAAACCGACCACCAGGCTCAGAACAGACAGAGTAGTGTTCTTCTTTGATGAGACCTGGAAACTTTCTGTTCACTCCCTCTACTTCTAGCAAAACTTTTGTGTCATCTATTCTTCCATCAAACAAAAGACAGGAGAGCCCTCCCTCACTTAAATCTTTTTCATGCTGATCAGATATTTCCTTCATTATTTTTTCTTGTGCTCTTCTAATTTTATTATGATCTATCACCAAAGATACATCCTCTCGGCTGATGAGGCCTGCATCTATCCAAGCGGCAGTTGCAATTTCTGCAGCCTCACGAAGTCCAGCATGGTGGCGAATACTAGCTAAAGCAATGTTTGAAATATTTCTTGTGTTGTATTTCATTTTCTTTGGTAAAGGTTCAGATGGCTCTTTGGAACTATCATCTGATGTTGCTTCCTGTTCATCAGAAGAACTATCAAAGAAGTGATAAACATCTTGACACAGCTCTTCCTCTCTTTGGATGGCTTCTTCACTCTTCATTTTCTTCTTTTGTTCCCTCTCTCGGATTTGTTCTCTCTTCTTGGCATTAGCAATCTGCTTCTTTGTTTCTGAATAATCTATTGAACCCATTTGCATACTTCCTTGGCCTTCTGCCTTTGTCCTCTGTGCCTTTATAAATTCAAGCTCTAAAACAGGGATCTTCTTTTCACGAGGACAACCACAATCAATGTGGGAATTATTTTCTCTCTTACCTGAGTGAGAACAGTTGGATTCAGAACATAATTGTATGGAGCACTTGCAGGTCAAAATGTCAAACAGAGTATCAAGTGTGTGCAGAAATTCATTTTTCCTGGCCAAGTTTCCTTTACCAAGTGATGTTTCAACTGCTTTGTACCATAATTTCGTTAGTTTTAGCTCAATAGTTCGACACTGATTAATCACAGGTGGTTTGAATAGTGCATTAGCTTTTGTCCAGTGATGCAGAAGAGGGACTATCATGTCATTTATGAGTTCTTTAGCTGTATAGTTCCTTCTGTCCTTTGCATTTTTTTCTCGAAGGAGTAACCCTAATCTTAGCATGTCTCTCACTGTTGGAAGTTCTGATACAGGAAGCTCCTTCCCTTTACCAACTAGCAGGCTCAAGTGGGTTGACAACTGACTTCTTGTCTTCAATTTTGACATCTTCACACTATCTGACAAATAGAAAAATATTTCAATGTTTCATAATTCAATTGTTGTTTCAAAAAATATCAATTTGTTTATCAAAAATGCTGTAACAGAAATAACATAATAATTTCTTAGAACATAATGTTTTATACAATGATATAAGTAACTGCGACAATCAATATGCCCTACTTACAATAATTAAAATGTAGAATTCGTCTGGTAGAGTAGGTGCAAGTGCAATGAGAGCAAACCACCGTCTATGATATCTAGAAGGAGAGTGAGCCGGGCACCTTATCCTCACGCTTGGTACAAGTCAAAACAAGAATTAAACTGTCCCACACGGAGAGCCTGTTCATGTTCATGTTCTGACATGCATATTGTACACAAGCTATAGAACCATAAAATACTCCATAATCCATATGCTTACATGAGATTAGTTAATATCAAGTGAATAATTCTAATCAAGTCTCATTAATTTGTTGAAATACTGATATTTGAAACTTTAAGGTATAATTGATGTAGGTGAGGGTTATTTCAATTCATTTTTGTTTGCTAATCTCAAGTTTAGACATAAAGAGGCACAATATTTTGACTACCAAATTTGATTTTTAACATGTTGACAAAATTGACACACCCTAACCACCATCCATCATTACTACATATAACATCATCCATCATCACTACATATAACACCATCCATCATCACTACATATAACACCATCCATCATCACTACATATAACACCACCCATCATCACTACATATAACAACATCCATCATCACTACATATAACATCATCCATCATCGCTACATATAACACTATCCATCATCACTACATATAACACCATCCATCAACACTACATATAACACCACCCATCATCACTACATATAACAGCATCCATCATCACTACATATAACATCATCATCCATCATCACGACATAACACCATCCATCATCGCTACATATAACATCATCCATCATCACTACATATAACATCATCATCCATCATCACGACATATAACACCATCCATCATCACTACATATAACACCATCCATCATCACTACAGATCGGTAAAGTAGTTTCCGAGATTCTCGTGAGGACACACACACACACACACACATATATATATATATATATATATATATATATATATATATATATATATATATATATATATATATATATATATATATATATATATATATATATATTGTTACGAGTTGGGGATTTAGAATATAGTTATACGTCTACCCAGATCCCAACGGGTAACAACAAAAAAAAACAAAGACAATCGGACTAAAAAAGGGTAGACAAAGGATGCGAGTTTTCGTTGTATATAATAAAGTACCATAAATTCCTTAACAAAATATTCAGCTTATAAACTACCCTTAACCAAACTTAACCTAAACACGAACAGTATATACATAGTAATAAAACATAAAACAATAGTGAAGCAATGTGGAGGGGGGAGAGGCAATACAAGATTACAAATACTTAAGTGAGGAGCTGAGATGGCTGACGGGCAAGGCTGAGTATGGTAGAAGACGGTAAATAGTCACTGTGCCGTAGGTTTCCAGGATAGGTGATCCTGTGGTCGCTTCCCAGAGTGAAGTGTGTCCTCTCCTCGAATTGGAGCTGACAAAGTAGACTGAGGCGGAAGTGACGCAACAACCAGGATATGGAGAAGGGAAACCCGGGAGTGGTAACTAAGACGAGCCATACTCGTGTTTCGTCCCTAGATGGCGTTGCTCGTGGTGCTGGGTAGGTAGATGAAGACAATCGGTGGAGGGGTTCGTAACACACCCCCCCTCCAAAGACCTTCGTAGCGCGGGCGCGAAGGAGGTGATCACCTGGTGCGTCTGGAGAGTAGCTGCTACATTTCCACTGGAGCTCGGGATAAGGAGTCTGCAATCAGGTTTTCCACCCCCTTTATGTGCCGGACTTGTAGATTATAGGGCTGGGTGAGGAGAGCCCAGCGGAGGATTCGCTGGTTGGAGGTCTTGTTGGTTTGGATGAACGTGAGTGGGTTATGGTCGGTGAAGACCAGGGTTGTTTGTGGGCAAGACTGGAGGTAACATTCAAACTTCTTTATTGCCAACACCAGAGCCAGGGCCTCCTTCTCTATGGTCGAGTAGTTGGTCTGATGTTTTTTCAACTTGGCGGAGTAATATGCCACAGGGTGAAGGACATCAGTGGTTGGGTCGGGTTGTAGGAGCACAGCCCCCACTCCGACACCACTAGCGTCGATTTGCAGATGGAAGGGCAAGGTGTAGTCAGGGGGGTGGACTACAGGCTTACAGGCAAGGAAGGCTTTGAGGCGGTGGAAAGACTGGTCGCACTTCTGGTTCCAGATGTAAGGGACCGCAGAACTGGTAAGGTCTGTGAGGGGTCCGGCCACGCTGGAGAAGTTACTGCAGAACCGACGGTAGTAGCCGCACATCCCCAGGAAGCGCATGAGTTCCTTCCTCGTCCTTGGAGTGGGGAAGGACAAGATGGCTTCAACGTTTGCGTCCTTGGGTCTCACCATACCATGCCCAACGATATGTCCCAGGTAAGTCACCGAGGCCCGGCCAAAAGCAGATTTAGCCAGGTTTATGGTGAATCCAGTCTCTTGCAGTCGTGCAAACAGTATCTCCAAACGCACCAGATGTTCGTCCCAGCTGTCCGACACCACCACCAGGTCATCCAGGTAGGCGAACGTCCCACCTAGGTCTTGAATAAGGTAGTTTATGGCCCTCTGGAATGTGGCCGGAGCATTAGAAAAGCCAAACGCCATAACTAAATATTGAAAAAGACCAAATGGAGTTATAAATGCCGAGATTATTTTTGCCCTATCCGTGAGTCCTACTTGATAATATCCTTTCAACAGGTCTATGGTACTGATAAATTGGGCACAGCCTATGCTGTCTATTATATCTTCAATCAAAGGTAAAGGGTAGGAGTCAGAGACAGTGACCTGGTTCACTTTACGATAATCTGTACAGAAACGAAAGGTGCCATCGGGTTTTGGAATGAGAAGGCAAGGTGAAGCCCAGGGGGAGGTACTAGGCTCAGCTAAGTTATGCTTTAACAAAAAATCTACCTCCTTTTTCATAATCTCTTTTTTTTGTGGATTTAGTCGATATGCTGATTGCCTAATGGGTTGTACATCATCTGAGATTAGCTTAATATCATGTTTAAGTATATTGCAAAACCTGGGAGGTCTGACGTGACTTTAGGAAATGTTGATAATAACTTAGTGAGATCTTTTGCTTGAGATGGATTCAGAACAGAAAAATACTCATCCAAGTTGTTGAGTATGTGACTGTTAGCAGGGTTCTCTTTAGGTAGAGGGAAGTCTAAATTCTCCAATAGGTCCATGTCATCTGTCTCCGGCTCCGGCCCTGACAAAACCGTATGCAATACAGGTAGGCTTACAGCCTCGGGGATGTCTTCCTCTGACTGCCTGGAATGGTAAAGTTTCATGAGATTAATGTGAACAAGTTGTGAATCTTTTCGGCGATCAGGAGTATGGACTATATAGTTGAGAGGAGATAGTTTATTAGCATTGACTTGACAGTTTTGATGGAACCGTTCCAAGCAACCTTGGGACGGTGGGTGGTAAGCCGAAGATGTACAATGGTCCACACTGAGGTCTTTCATCACCTGTTTGAACACAGAAGGATCAGATTGTTGGGCTGAAACGAGCTCCTCCTTACTAATGGTCTTATTGTACACATTTTCTGTGGGTAGTAAGATATTGGAGGTGGTTTCAGGTGAAGAGGGCCCATTTCGCACACTCTGCGACCGGGTGACAGCACAAGATGGGAAAAGATGAGGAATAGTTTCTTTAAGGTCAGTGGTGGAGTTGACAGGTGAGGGAGAGTCGACTGTCTTTATGTTAGGAACCACTAGATCTCCTACCAAGTCATTACCCAATAATAAATGAATGCCACACACAGGCATTGGGTCTTTCCTTATGGCTATTTGCACTTCCCCAGTAATCAAGGGACATTGGAGGTGCACTTTAGCTAAAGGATAGGAAGAATGGGACGAGAGATCTGAAATTAGAACACTCTCATTTGTAAATGCGGTAGATATATCAGGAATGACGTTAAACAGGAGGATAGATTGTGCTGCGCCCGTATCACGTAGTATACGAATAGGGAAAGAACGAGACCCTTCTATGATTGAAATTTTTCCCTCATAGGTGAATGAAGAGAAGACATCCTGCTGGGGCCTTGCCACATTGGCATTTGCTATTGGTTTGGATTTGGGATCCAGGGAACTACTTTTAGCAATTCGACACTTTGGGTGTTTACAATTCTGGATCGTATGGCCTGGGTTTTTACAGTAAGAACAAGTAAGCTTAGTTGCATCGGGGGGAGTAGGTGTGGGACCTTTCGACCTACCACTCACGCCCCCAAGGTTATCATCAGAGGAAGACCTAACAAGTCGGGAAGTACCACGTTCTCTACTGCCCAGTGACTCCACCAACAAAGCATACGCATCAGCCAGCTCAGCAGCACGCCCTAAATTAACCTCTCCACGCTCCTCCACATGCTTCAAGATGTGAAATGGTATCTTGCTTTTCCACTCCTCCAGGACTACCAAATTTAACAAATCCTGAAATGTGGAGGTCTCTGTAGCCTCTAACCACTTCTTAAAAAACCTAAGCTTTTCTTGAGCAAACTCAACAAAGGTGTGTGAAAATGGTTTGGTTAGTTTACGAAACTTCTGCCGGTATCCATCTGGCGTGATAGCATAAGAGGTGAGGATATTCTTTTTTACGTTATCATAGTCATCAGTCTGGTCTAAACAGTTATAAACTCTACGAGCCTTACCATATAATTTAGGAACTAACACTGACACCCACTGGTCCTTTGGCCACTCATTCTTCGCGGCTATTTTCTCAAAAGTCCTAAATGACCCGTCCATATCGGATTCATCAAACCCGGGAACAAGGGAAGAAGCAGTAGCAGGGTTAAAAGCAGCGAGTTTCTCTCTTAATGCCACTTCTTTTGATTTAAACTCCGATGTTAAAGTGACTTCTGTCTCTCTCACCTGTAGTTCTTTCAGTTTAACCGCCTGCACCAACTTGGCCTGTTCCATCCTTTCCTCATGCTCCAACTTGGCCTGTTCCGACCTTCCCTCATGCTCCAACTTGGCCTCCAACTTGGCCTGTTCCAACTTGGCCTGTTCCATCCTTTCTTCATGGTCCAACTTGGCCTCCAACTTGGCCTGTTCCAACTTGGCCTGTTCCCTCCTTTCTTCAGGGTCCAACTTGGCCTCCTGCTCCAACTTGGCCTGTTCCAACTCGAGTTCTTTCATTTTGATTTGGAACTCGAACCTAGCTCGTTCTAGTTCTAAGGGGTCTATTCGTTGTGTTTCTTCTTGAGGGCTAGCCAGACCTGAGGCAACTTCTGGGTGAGGAGGGGTGGTGGATAGTGGTTGAAGTTTCTTGGACATGGGCGTTAATCTGTCAACAGCGGATTCTTTTAAAACTTCTTGTTGAACCAACTCTTCAATCACATGATTTTTTAACATTTCCTTAGTCAGTTGCTGTGAAAATGGGATATTGTAATAGTTGGCTATTTCTTTCCATTCTTTCTTCAGGATATTAACACGTAATTTAGCTACGGAAGGATTTTCAATAAAATCCTGAAGATCAAAACCTGAGGTGGCCATTGTTAATAAAAATAGGATAAATTAACTAATGGTCAAAAAATAAGATAAGATAAGTGGATAACCCTAGAAAATATCACGGCAGTGGATAACCAGAAAGTCCCGGAAACTAACCAAGTTATACCTAGGGAAATTACACTTATGATTATTGTTCTTCCGAGAAGATCCTTAGATAAGGACAAGAGACTTGAAAGAGGTAGGGCGTATTACGGCATTAATATAAAGATCCGGATTAACAACCCTGATATACTTGAAAGAGGTAGGGCGTATTACGGCATTTATATAAAGATCCGGATTAACAGCCCTGAATGAGATAATAAGAACAATAATTGAGGCTTTATAATTATGGGGTCCTGGTAGAGCGGGGCGTCCCAAGATATCACTTCACTCTGGGAAGCGACCACAGGATCACCTATCCTGGAAACCTACGGCACAGTGACTATTTACCGTCTTCTACCATACTCAGCCTTGCCCGTCAGCCATCTCAGCTCCTCACTTAAGTATTTGTAATTTTGTATTGCCTCTCCCCCCTCCACATTGCTTCACTATTGTTCTATGTTTTATTACTATGTATATACTGTTCGTGTTTAGGTTAAGTTTGGTTAAGGGTAGTTTATAAGCTGAATATTTTGTTTAGGAATTTATGGTACTTTATTATATACAACGAAAACTCGCATCCTTTGTCTACCCTTTTTTTTAGTCCGATTGTCTTTGTTTTTTTTTTGTTGTTACCTGTTGGGATCTGGGTAGACGTATAACTATATTCTAAATCCCCAACTCGTAACAAAGACAATCGGTGGAGGGGTTCGTAACAATATATATATATATATATAAAACAAAGAAGTATGTCTGTGTGTTTGTTTGTGTTTGTGTGACCGCACGAGAATCTCGGAAACTACTTTACCGATCTGTAGTGATGATGGATGGTGTTATATGTAGTGATGATGGATGGTGTTATATGTAGTGATGATGGATGTTGTTATATGTAGTGATGATGGGTGGTGCTTGGTCACAATTTTTGTGATGCCATATGGCAGCAGGGTCTACCATTAGATAATACATTATACTTCCAATACCTTCCCAAGCGGTAGTACCTCCCTGTTTGGTAGCTGCTTACTACCTAGTACCTGGCAATACTTGGTAAAGTAAGGCTGTTTGTAAAGGTGATTGTGATTGGTTGATCTACTTTCGGCTGTATCACTGTCAGGATAAATATCAAACAAACCAAAGGTAAAAAATTTTATATTAATAAACTATTCATAATTATTTTAGATCATGAGAAGTTTCCAAATGTTCGTATATTTGCTTAAATAATGAAGAAATTATATTAATGAATTGACAACTAATCTACAACCACAGCTTCCGCAAGATTGTCACATCAAATTTTTTTCATTATTTAAGCAAATATACGAACATTTGGAAACTTCTCATGACCTTAATTAATGATGAATAGTTTACTATTAAATTTTTTTTTTACCTTACTTTACCAAGTATTGCCAGGTAAATTTGCCAGCACGAGACCAGGGTGAAGTCAGTGCATCTTTGGTTGAATGTACAGTCCCGGAGTCTTCCACGTTGAACACCCAGCCAGACGACCAGAAGTAGAATCAGCTGACGATCTGGTAACATTGTTTGTGTGCGGGGGTGGAAGGGAGAGGGGAGTGAGGGGGATAGGAAAGATGGGGGCGTACTTGAGCTTCGTGTTGCATAATAGAAATCATATATTATTTCGCACACAAAAGAGTGATGGAAGTGGAAGAGATGATTATGGTATAGGAATATGTATTTACAGTAGCATTACGTTGTTTGATTTATTGGGGTGTAATTGGTTATCTCTAATCTAAGGCTCCAAAGACAGAGAAACCCCGTAACCTTTACCTCCCGCACTACTGCTGCCCTTCCTCGGGTAAGGACAGTATGGGGAAACAGGTGCCAGTCAATGACTGATGTCGACCAATTTCTTAGTTATAATTATTTTCCAAATTCGACATATAACTTTAAGCTGATACACATTTTTAGGTGATTCAACTGCTCTTATATGCACAGTATATTTCAATAAGCATTAATAGCGTATAATGAAACCCTATGCTGTTGTAGGGGTATCGAGATATTAAAGTTGTCTAGCACTCAGGATGGAAGGAAACTCTAATGTGGTTTTCTTGTATAATATATAAGTTATATGATAGACAGTCTGGTGCTGGAGGTGCTGTGTGGTGAGGGGCTGCTTGGTAGAGACGTGCGGTGAGTAGCTTGTCGAAGGAGGTATGTGTGCAGGAGCTCCGTTAGAGAAGATGTTGCCTGTTGCTGGCCTCCTGGTTGAATGAAATGTTAACAGTGTGGAGCTTGCTGGAGGAGATGTTGCTTGTTCAAGAAGATTGGTCAGAATGCATCTCAATGGAGAGACAGAGCTTATATACACCCAGCAGCGGCTGTGAGTCATGGTGGAAAAACCCGAGAAGTAGCCGGTGACTAGTTCCGTTGCTAGGATACGGCGGGCAATGGAATGCGGATACGCTTGGTTGCTAGGGAAGGCGGTAACAGGTGGTGAGTGGCAGCTTGTAGGGAAGACGTCCACTACAATACTCCCCCTCCCCTCCCGGCGCGGCGGGAGGCTGGATGTTGTCCGGGTTGTGTCCCACACATAACACATACCGGGCAGGTGTATGTACGACTCGACCGCTACGTAAAACAACTCCGTCCAGTGACACAAAACCTGTGGGAGAATTAGGAGGAGAAAGAGGGTTTGGGATTAGAGGAGGTTGTACAAGCAATGGTTGTTGTGCTCCTGCTGCTGCAGGGGCTGCGTCAGGAGGAGGGTCCATGGCAGGAGCAGGTTCAGGTTCTATGACAGGAGGAGGGTCTATGACAGGAGCAGGTTCTATGATAGGAGGGAGGCTTACTACAGGTTCAGGTTCTATGACAGGAGCAGGTTGTACATGAGGGTGAAAAGAGGGTGCCCAGAAATGTCGTGGGCGTGGAGCAGTAGCTCTGAATGCAGAAACTGCTTGTCGTAGCTTTTGGAGTAAGTCGTGAAGCTGGCGCAGGATAGAGTCGGGGAGTCTGTCTGTGTGACGGGAGTTCAGCCGACACATCTCCTCCCAGAGACGTCCCGGGGTTGAGTTCCCGAGGGAGGTAGAGGATAGATCTTGCAGGAGATTGGGGCTGGTCTGTTGATAACACGTCTTCAAGGCAGCCCGCAGGGTAGCGAATTTGTTGTGATCTGGAGGGTTGGAAATGGTTTGTGAGACCCGCGTGGCCACTTCCGTGGGTAAGGCACAAAGCAGGGCGCAATACTTTTGCTCGTCGGTCGCTCGTGAGCCGGCGAGGGCTGCTTCCACATGGTCAAGCCAGTCCTCGACGTTGTGGTTGAAAATCGGCAGAGAGATCCGTCCGTCCTCCATCCTGTGTGAGTGCTTATCTCCGGGAGTCACCATTGTAGGGGTATCGAGATATTAAAGTTGTCTAGCACTCAGGATGGAAGGAAACTCTAATGTGGTTTTCTTGTATAATATATAAGTTATATGATAGACAGTCTGGTGCTGGAGGTGCTGTGTGGTGAGGGGCTGCTTGGTAGAGACGTGCGGTGAGTAGCTTGTCGAAGGAGGTATGTGTGCAGGAGCTCCGTTAGAGAAGATGTTGCCTGTTGCTGGCCTCCTGGTTGAATGAAATGTTAACAGTGTGGAGCTTGCTGGAGGAGATGTTGCTTGTTCAAGAAGATTGGTCAGAATGCATCTCAATGGAGAGACAGAGCTTATATACACCCAGCAGCGGCTGTGAGTCATGGTGGAAAAACCCGAGAAGTAGCCGGTGACTAGTTCCGTTGCTAGGATACGGCGGGCAATGGAATGCGGATACGCTTGGTTGCTAGGGAAGGCGGTAACAGGTGGTGAGTGGCAGCTTGTAGGGAAGACGTCCACTACACTGTCGTAAGTCATGTTTCGACCTAGCCTCGCACCGGGTAAACCAAAATTACCTCTTTACACTTATCGTTTTAATATGGTGATTCTAGTGGTATGGTGCTGTGAAAGATACTGACAAGTGGTTGCCAATGATGTGTAGATGCGTAATACCGTTATCAACAAAGAAGGTGGGTGGACAGGATACTAAAGTGAAGAATTTGCGTCAGTGAAAGCCAGCCTTGTCCAGAAGTCCAGTGCCTAATGCCGACAAACCAAGACAAGTCTGCTGGCACGGTGGTCCTCTGTCGATGATTTCTGATGCCCAAGTCCAACCTCATATCGTCACTTATTAGGACAGCCTTTGTGAAAGCAAAAATCTAGCCACCTATCATGAGCTTCACTTTCACTAGGTCGTCTCTTATACTTCCGAGTGAAAAAACATTAATTAAAATTTTTATACTTTATTTTCTCATGAATAATAAGTGACTATTTTATTTTCCGTAATGATAACAATCACTACTTGTTTCATTTCCCGTAATAATACAACTTCCCATACTTTTTTTTATTGCAAAAAGTATGTGTGTGTGTGTGTGTGTGTGTGTGTGTGTGTGGCCAATATGGAACATAAACTGTCGTACGGTAGTCATTGTTTATTACCTTATATAGTTCATTATGCATTACATTGGAAATTCGTTATATACGTCATTCGTCACCACGATACAATGATTACATCAAAATGCTACATCAGAAGAAAACCTCCCATTGTCGACTGTGACGAATGAATATGAAATATTGCATTGGCACCTCAAGTGCTGCCAACATGCTTCAATTTTAATCAAACCGGTGGACAGAAGTCTGAAGTCTCCATCGCACATAATTTATTTGGAAATATGTTCGGCACATATTGTTACCTTCATACTGGTTTAAAAAAAATGTCTGAAATGACAAGTGATTAAAAATTTCTTAAATGACACAAGTGTCAAAGACTGATTACGGTATGTTATCAATGATCAGTCAGTTCACACCCTTCGCTTGGCCCTGATTCCTTTACAGATAAAGAAATTGATAAAACTTATAGAATAGGAATTAGTTGTGCTTAGAAAAGTCGTATTTTTATTTACAGTTCACCATCCTTACACAACCAGACGTGACATGACATGCACCGCGGATACTGAGAGAGATTGCAAGAACCATCAATTATGAATGTTACATGTTTTATTTACTTTATTAGTATGGTATAGTAGATTGTTCTAGAAAGCAACAAATACATGTGAATAAAGAATAAACTCAAACCTCCTCTTGTCCACACTATGGCCAAAGTTTAACATGAACAGTATGAATGTTATCTGCATAATATAGCAGACGAGGAAAATAATATATTTATAAACTTAAGCTTCAAGTGAGTATTAATAGCTCATCATTCACGGATATCATTACTGTAGGTAGAGGGACATCTGCCTCCACTTCGATCCCTGCTGCCCCCCCCCCTCCCACCCCACATTCTCTTAATGTCACTTCACCTCGCTATACCACCGTCCACTAGGCAAATGATACGAGCTAATGACAGTCTTATAATGCATTTCTTATTAAACATATAAACATTTCACAAATCTTTACATTTATATATTTGTTTTAAAATTTATATACTTTGATTCCATGGTATGCTTACTATTGAGTTTCCTTTAACTAAATACAACTCTGCCACACTACACAAAATCTGACGAGTCCCTGTAAACGAACTATTGAGGGGGACTGTACATGCGGCAGTGACTTCTTAACATACATTAGACATATCTGAGTAGAACTAGGATCATAATACACATAATTGGGCAGACTGGGTGGGGGCTTACCATTAGGTGTGAGACACTCCTACTGACGCACAAATCGATGTCCTCAGTCACAACTTTGTGGTGAAGGTCAGGGTATCATTTTCTGGGGGATGAGATGTTCCAACTCATCACCTTCACCTCTTTATATTTATGTCTGGTATTAACACTAGCCAGAATGCACTATACTTGGAGAGAAGTCGCAGAGAATTTAGGATATCATAATTTTTGTTCCCACCTTAGGCAGGAGGAGCCTTGGTTTTCTAAAAAACATTTCTGGAGCTTTAATAGCAAGCAGTTGTTTTATTTCACCGGAGGACTCACACACACTATTGTCACACTCTACTTCATCACAATTTTCTAGATAAATAAACAAATCGAAATATATAAAACAACTTTAATACCAAATAACAACATAAACTCGCTTCTAATAATTGGCGGAGACAAAAATAGCAGACATTAGCAGTTTCGCAAAAAATATGTTTGGGATAAAAATATTTTCTTGTTTTCAACATTAAATATTTATCAGAGATTCAAGATATGTGTGATATAGTTTTTGATGGCCGGTATTTTATTAATAATTTAACAGTGAATTATTTATGAGCCATCAAAGGTGGGATTATAAAAATATTTAAAATTGATAAAAAAATGTGTGTGGATTAGCGCGCTGATAAAAAAAATCCTTGCCAAGCCAATTTGAAAGAGATGTTGACAGTTCGCAGGAAATTATTTCATTCAACTTATTCACAACAAACAGTGACAATTCGTATTTCATTGGATTAACAATAATCAAGTATTCAAAAGGGTGATAATCTTGTTTTGGATAATTAATAAATTTATCAGATATTACTCCAGCACTAATTGTCTCGGTGTAAGGAAGGTGATAGATTGTTAAGTGCCAGAAATATGGAGCAAGAAGAGCAGCAAGAAAGCCCGTGACCACCTAGGGTAAACTCAGCGGGCGGAACGGGCAGGAGAGTGGAGTTTGTCCCTCTCCTCTCACTACCTATCCTCCTTTATCACCATTCACCCTAATATTTTCTCCCTACAATGAGGTTTTTCCTATTTCCCTTACTTATTACATTCCCTATCACCATTACCATTGACCCTTTTGCACACACACACACACACACACACACACACACACACACACACACACACACACACAGAGGCCATATAAATAGGTTACCTTCGACACACCCGTTGATCTGAATAACATTACCACCAACAATAACGACAATAACCAAGGCAGGTGCTATCCTGAAATTCACAACCTCCAGAGTAATGGCATTAATAACAGTCAGTACAGTGACGACAACCAACAACAGAAACAAACTACAACCACTTCACTATTACCATTATAAGTACAACCCATTCATTACAACTCACCACACCCACTAAGGTTAATATTGCTTTCTGCATATAATTACCATTGTCGTATAACAGCCGCCACAACACCATCAAAGACATGACTATACTAAGTTGTAGGGTTTCAGAGTGTGCACAACCTGTTGAATGTTTGTGTGTAGTAGAAGCCTTCATGTTGAGAGGCAAAGAGAACCTATTATTTGACCAGCCGGCAAAATGTCACTATGCTCACTGCAACACTTTAGTATAGCCCAAGACCACGGATATAGGACAGGTAGGGGTAAGGTGGGTCGCCATGCACTCTATGTGGGGGAGGGGAGGGTGAGAAGCTGCAGGTGCAGTGTGTCCATAAGGGTGGTTCACAAGCTGGTTATGAATGGTGAGTTAGCGTCAAAGGATAGTGGAGGAGGTGTCCCTTGAGGCGGGCAGCTTCACTAGCAGTTATGGGACTTCCAGCAGCAGCACAGGCGGCGGGGAGGGCAAGGTAGTCGACGTTGCTTTGGTCTCAGCCGGAAGTTAAGCTTTGATGTTATGTTAGGGATAAGCGTCCCCTGAGAGAGGAGAGGGAGTAAGGATTAAATAATTTATTCCGGCGGGCGGGTAAGACGACCCCGAGGTTGAAGGGTAGAGCCAAGTGATGCGACCCTCATAGTCTTGCCAGTTTAAAGGGTACATGTCTCTCCATCTCGGGTTGAATGTTGTTTCATCATTTAGGAGTCTGTTGAAAACTTTACATTTGACATGACACTAGTAATATTTATCCCCTATAGACACACTTATTAACGTTTCCTTTACACATAAAGACCCAAAAACATTATGGTGCCACCTTTGACCTATTAAGATCGCCCCTTAATTCTAGCACACCAGGTCATTCACTGGAGTACGTTGTGGTGTTTCAGTTTCTTGTGATTTAAAAGTTGTTGTCTTAGAGGTCGAACTTAACCCTATTATATGCGAGTTAATTTTTTTTTTTTTCTTTTTTTTATTTATTGGGCACTCCCCTACATCCTTGTGTAAGGTGGAGCGCAGAAGCGTTTACAGTGCCCAACAGGGAAGCATGCTAAGTTCATGCTTGCCTTTATGTCTCATGAGTTAAGGGCGTAGAAGCCTGAAGAGTCAAGGGCATAGAAGCCTGAAGAGTCAATGGTGTATGTCATCAAGTTATTGGAAGCTCCAAAAACTTGTCCCTGAATACGAATTCGCAACTTTCGATTTACACCAGGTACCTACTTTACTGCTAGGTGAACAGGGACTAATGGGGGCTAGGAAGTATGTCCAAACAACTTCCACCGGCCCGGGAATCGAACCCGTGACATCTCGCTTGCGAAGACAAGAGCGGTACCACTCTACCACCAGCACCCCCTGTGCGAGTTAATGTTCCCCTCATATTCCAGGTGGTGACTTGCCAACAGGAAAACAGATGCTCGCGAGGTTCCTATTAAACATACAGAAGACAGCAGCTCGGCTTGGTCACGGCACTCGTCACACCTTACAGTCGGTAAATTAAATGGTCACGCCTGTAATTGGGTGTTGAGAGACGTTTTGCGTCACACTGGGATGTTTTGTTGGCGGGTCTATCCAATGCACGAAAACAACAATTACGCGTCTAGACGAGGTCCGCCATGGATCCTGTTACTACAGTTGAGGCCTTGCAGGGTTGTGCTTTAGTTCTTCATTGCTGAAGCAAGTGAGGCGTCTGCAAAAGCTAAAAAAAAAAAAAACAATGGATGCGTCGTGAAATTTGTTTACAAGTGGATGCGGCTGGCTGGCCTAAGAAGACCCTTAATAGTTGATTTAATAAAACTAAAGAAGTTTTACAGTGACGAATAAATAGAAACATGTCACCGTTTTGTTTGTTATATATTAAATTATTTTTGTTTCATGATTTATTTAAAATTTTACTTGAATATTCAACACCTAATATGAAGGCTCATTTGAGTACTAACCCCGCCAGCAAAGCTCACCGCCAAACCCTTGTCCATTTCTCGCAACTGCCAAAATCCTGCTGCTTGCTGGGCCGATTGGCCAGCAGCCAACAAAACGGGCAACATGACCTATCATGAACATAATGGTGTCAAAACTAATAAAAAAATTTGCACTTGCGAGCTGCTTTCGAGATCAAAAGTGTCTTCAGATACAGTTCGGACAAGCAGTAAAACAAACAAACAAACAAATGTAGGAATCACGCGCTTCTCTCGGCACCTGGCGACGGAATATGTATACAGTGACGGTCTGTCGTCATGTGGAATGGATTAGGTCGAATAATTGTGACTCGTGCAATTCTGTGGGAAGCCTCGAGTTCATCATGTAATCGTGTGGGAAGCCTCGTGTTGACTGTACACTGAAGGAATACAACATAGATACACGCTCCATGTGGTCATTATAACAGTAGGGAGAGTAAATCTCTGTCCGGTTCATAAGAGGTGTTGTGAAAATGGCCTCTTTTTCATGATGGAGGTGAATGTAACGTTGACAAAGCTATCACTCAATTTTTTATTGTGATATTTTTAAATTAATGTTGTTAGTACGTTATTATTATTAATACAATTAGGAAAGTGTGTTGTACCGCCTGGGAGAGTGTGTTATGATGTGTAAGTGTATTGCGTTGTAGTCTGTGGGAGAGTGTGTTCAGTGTATGGAAAGTGTGTGATGTGGTGCTTGAGAGTATGAATGTATAAGAGACTGTGTGGGAGTGTGAGTGTTTTGGAGAGTGTGTCATGATGCTTGGAAGTGTGAGTGTGTGAGGGTGTGCCGTAGTGCCTGTGAGTGTATGGGAGAGTGTGTCGTGGTGGTGCGTGAGTGTTTGTGAGTGTGTCGTGGTGCGTGTGGGTGTGAGAGTGTGTCATGGTGCGTTTGAGTGTAAGGGAGACTGTGTCGTGGTGGAGCATGGGAGTGGGCGTGTGGGAGAGTGTGTCGTGGTGTGTGTGAGTGTAAGAGAGAGTGTGTGGTAGTGTGTATGAGTGTGTGGTTGAGTGTGTCGTGGTGCGTGTGAGTGTAAGGGAGAGTGTGTGGTAGTGTGTGTGAGTGTGTGGTTGAGTGTGTCGTGGTACGTGTGAGTGTAAGGGTGAGTGTGTCGTGGTGGTGTGTGAGAGTGTGTGTGGAAGAGTGTTTCGTGGTGCGTGTGAGTGTAAGGGAGAGTGTGTCGTGGTGGTGCGTGAGTGTGAGTGTGTGAGAGTGCGTCGTGGTGCGTGTGAGTGTAAGAGAGAGTGTGTCGTCGTGTGTGTGGTGTGTGATTGAGTGTGTCGTGGTACGTGTGAGTGTAAGGGTGAGTGTGTCGTGGTGGTGTGTGAGAGTGTGTGTGGAAGAGTGTTTCGTGGTGCGTGTGAGTGTAAGGGAGAGTGTGTCGTAGTGAGTGTGAGTGTGTGTTTCAGTGTGTCGTGGTGTGTGTGAGTGTAAAGGTGAATGCGTCGTGATGGTGCGTGAGTGCGAGTGTGCAGAAGAGTGTGTCGTGGTGCGTGAGAGTGTGAGTGTATGGGAGAGTGTGTAGTAGTGCGTGAAAGTGTAAGGGAGAGTGTGTCGTGGTGGTGCGTGAGTGTGAGTGTGTGAGAGTGTGTCGTGGTGTGTGTGAGTGTAAGAGAGAGTGTGTCGTCGTGTGTGTGAGTGTGTGGAAGAGTGTTTCGTGGTGCGTGTGAGTGTAAGGGAGAGTGTGTCGTAGTGAGTGTGAGTGTGTGTTTCAGTGTGTCGTGGTGTGTGTGAGTGTAAAGGTGAATGCGTCGTGATGGTGCGTGAGTGCGAGTGTGCAGAAGAGTGTGTCATGGTGCGTGAGAGTGTGTAGTAGTGCGTGTAAGGGAGAGTGTGTCGTGATGCTTGTGAGTGTGTCATGGTGTGGGGGTGTGAGTGTATGGTAGAGTGTCGTAGTGCGTGTGAGTGTGTGGGAGAGTGTGTCGTGCGTGTGCGTGTGTGAGAGTGTGTCATGGTGCGTGGGAGTGAGTGTGTGGGAGAGTGTGTCGTGGTACATGTGAGTGCAAGGGAGAGTGTGACACAATGCGTAATAATAATAAATAATAATAATAAACGGTTTATTAATAGAGTTGCAGCCGGTGGCTGAAAATATACCGACTTACATTTGATTTAGACATGATGATATAATATGCGTTGAATACATTTACAGGGCTCTACAGTACATAAATCAGGAGTGTAAGTGTGTGAGAGTGTGTCGAAATGCGTGTGAGTGTGTGTGGGAGAGTGTGTCGTGGTGGGATGTGAATGTAAAGGAGAGTGTATCGTAATGCGTGTGAGTGTGTGTGTGGGAGTGTGTCGTGGTGCGTGTGAGTGTGAGTGTGTGGGAGAGTGTTTCGTGATACGTGTGAGTTTATGTAATCCTGGGTGTTCCTCCCCAGTCACATCAGTCTCTCACGAGGTTTTAAGCTCCAGGAAGCAGAATTATTGACGCGTCTCCTTGGCTTCTTCTGTTCCTTTCACAACCCCGTCAGGAGGTGTGGCACTCAGTCTCCTGAAGCCCCGGCAAGGTGTGGCATTCTCTCATCTCTCTCCCCGTCTGATTTGGTATTGTTACCGCGTTTCCAGAGCAGGTTTGACTTTTTCTTGACTCCATCAGTTGTGGAATTCACTCTTTTGTGCCCCCGACAGTTTTGGAACTCCCTCTTCTCTGCCCCCGACAGTTTTGGAACTCCCTCTTCTCTGCCCCCGACAGGAGGTGTAGCACTCCCTCGTTTTCGTTTTCGTTAATTCAGTCCAATGCCTAGTGTAACTCTCCTCAACACACGACACAGTCAGAGTACATGATCACGGAAGGACCTTGGCGTGTAGAGGTTATCTCCCAGAAACTCCTAAGTCTGTTCAACCCCTGACACTATACTGTACAACAGCTTAGAGTACCTGAGTATGAATTCTTCGTCTTATGCAAAAATATCCCTTAACTGAAGAAACGCTAATGAAGACACTGGAGCTAACCTAATGAGAAGAAACAATGGTAGACTGATGTGGGTGGGTGTTCATTTCAATAGTCAAAGAGCACCAATACAATATGTCATTCAGGATAGCCTTTAGCGATGTACTTCACCAGTACAATATCCTGAAGAATGTGATTCCTCGGTGCTGGCTCAGCGGTAATTAAGAACATAAGAACATAAGAATGGAGGAAACTGCAGCGGGCCTATTGGCCCATACTGGGCAGTCCCGTTTACACCTACCCTATTGCTCATATAAGAACATAAGAACATAAGAATGGAGGAAACTGCAGGGGCGGGCCTATTAGCCCATACTGGGCAGTCCCATTTACACCCAACCCCTATTGCTCATATATCCATCCAACCTATTTTTGAAGCTATCCAGCGTATTCGAGTTAATGATGATATTTGGTAACTTGTTCCACTCGTCCACTACTCTATTTCCAAACCAATGTTTACCTATTTCGCGCCTAAATCTAAATTTGTCTAATTTAAAACCATTGTTACGAGTTTGCTCCTGGTTGGATAGTTTGAGTACCTTTGTAATGTCCCTTTGTTCAGCCCTGACTTCCATTTATATTCTATACCTCGATCATGTCGCCCCTCACTATACGTCTCTCGAGGGAGTGCAAATTAAGATGCTTCAACCTGTCTCTGTACTCAAGGTTCCTAATGCCCGGGATTAGTCTTGTTATTCTCTTCTGAATTCTTTCCAAGGATTCTATATCCATTCTGTAATACGGTGACCAGAACTGAACTGTGTAATCCAAGTGAGGTCTCACAAGTGCAAGATATAGTTTTAGGATGACCTCACTAGTCTTGTAACTAACACTCCTTTGTATGAACCCAAGTACTTTAATAGCCTTGTTTCGAGCAAAGAGGCATTGTTTACTTTGCTTAATATTCCTACTTGTCATTACTCCTAAATCTTTCTCGCAGTCGGATTTCTCAATAACAGCGTTGTTCATCTGGTATCTGGTTTCCCTGTTTACATCTCCTATACTGACTACTTTACATTTGTCCACATTGAATTTCATCTGCCATTTTTCAGACCATTCGAAAAATTTTTTTAGATCTTCCTGTAGTTTTGCGGAGTCCTCGTCAGATTTAATTACACGCCCTATTTTAGTGGCATCAGCAAATTTACTTATGTTGCTGTCTACACCGATATCTATGTCTTTTATGTCTATAATAGATAATAATGGTCCAAGTTCTGAGCCTTGGGGAACTCCACTAGTGACGTTGCACCAATCTGATTTAGTGCCGTTAATGCTCATTCACTGTTTCCTGTCCTGTAACCATGCCCTAATCCATTTTAGAATATCTCCTTTATGCCATGAGCCTCCACTTTTCTTATCAGTCTTTCGTGGGGGACTCTGTCGAAGGCTTTGCTAAAGACGAGATATACCACATCATAATTGTGCCCCTCGTCCACTGATTCGAAAACAGATGAAAAGAATGTGAGTAGATTAGTTAGACAAGAGCGCCCGCTTGTGGAGCCTTGTTTGGAATCATTGATCAAGGGGTGCTTCTCCAGGTGATTTAGAATAGAGGTTGAAATGATTGCTTCCATTAATTTGCCTACAATTGATGTTAGACTGATTGGGCGGTAGTTAGAGGGGAGTGATCTATCTCTCTTTTTGAAAATCGGTATTAAATTCGCTATCCTCCAGGATTCTGGTACTATACCCGTTTTTAAGGACATGTTAAACAACTTTGCTCAGGGCATACTAAGCTCTACCTTACATTCCTTTAATACTCTGGCAAATATCTCATCGGGACCTGGTGACTTATTAGGCTTTAGTCTGTCCATTTGCTTACTAACAACGTTACAGTCACTACTATCTCGCTTAATTTATTTCTTCACTATCTCTGTATAGAGTCGGTGCCTCGGGTATCATGTTTAAATTTTCGGTGGTGAAAACTGTTGAAAATATTTATTCAGATTATTTGCTCATTTTTCCGTCGTTATCAATTAGCTCGCCGGTATCTGAATGTATTGGTCCAATCTTTTCTCGTGTTTTAGTTTGATACATTTGATAGAATCCCTTATGGTTTGACTTTGCCTCCCTTGCTACCTTCAGTTCATTATTCCTCTTTGCTTTTGTTATCTCGGTCTTAGCCCTACGGCCAATACCTTATAATAATCTCGGAGGTAAACTTCACCACGATTTATTCTCCTACCTATCGCCTTCTTTTTTCCAATAATATTCTTTAAGTAATTATTTATCCATTGAAAATCATTGTTGTTTGATCTGAGTTTTCTGTATGGTATGTTCTGCCTTAGTGCATTAAGTAACTCATTATTTAAGCTGTTGTAAAACTCGTCAACCTCAGAGCTCGTTATTAGGTCATCCTCAACTGTCTGCTCTCCATTGAAGGTGAGGTTCGCCCTCTGTGGGTACATCGTGTGAGGTCACCTCATGTGATGTCATGTAATTCACCCCCAAGCGTGATACCCCTTCTCTCAGCTGCCTGTTCAAACTATCAAAGTTTGCCCTTCTGAAATCTGGGAGTTTAGTGGAATTTCCCTTGCGTCTGTGCCGAAATTCTGGAATTTAATTTCTTTGTGATCGCTGTTAGCAAGTTCGTTCCCTACCTCGATATTACTAATGAAGTTTTCTCTATTTGACAGAACTAAATCAAGTATATTATTACCCCGGGTGGGGTAAGGTGAATCCATCCATTTGGCTAAAGTTAAAGTCGCCTACTATACAGACTTTGCTATGTATGGAAGCCTTGCACATTTCATCCCAAATAAGTCGCTCATTAACTCTATCAAGATTAGAAGGTCTATATATTACTCCTGTGATTAATTTTTCCCTACCATCGATTAATTCCATCCAAATTGTTTATTTCCTTATTTATTTCATACGTCAGATTATCCCTGACATAGATTGCTACTCCTCCTTTCCTAATCTGCCTATCGATATGGAATAATTTGTAACCTGCAATTTGGTATTCGACAGGTAAATCACGTGAGTCTAGGTTTATCCATAGTTCGGTGAATGCTATTATATCGATTTTTTCGGTACATACCAACGCCCTGATTTAATTAATTTTGTTTCTCATACTTCTACTGTTTGCATAGTAGACATTTAAGTTAGTCGTGGTCTGAGTCCTCTCTTGTCGCGTTTAGGTTTTAACTCCCTGGCTAATTTAGTTTTATCATAATTCCTAGCACTATTTCCCTGTAACCTTTCACTTTGTTTACCCTCTCCCACTGCAGTCTCCTCTACCCCCGTGCTCATATGTTCTCCTAGCAGTTTAAAGACTTCGACATCTTTTGAACTGTCCTCTCGAGAGAGCCAGCCAGGGTTGCCACTCCATCCCTAGACAGATGCATCCCATCCCTAGCATAAAGATCCCTTCTGCCGTAGAAGTTGCCCCAGTTGTCAATGAATGGGACTGATATTGACTTGCAATATCTGTCAAGACGACCGTTGACACCAACTGTCCTTGACAACCATTCATTGCCAACTCTCCTTCTAGGCAGGACACCACATATGATATGGATCCCTCCTATCGACCTAATACGTTCTATAGCTGCATTGAACTTATCAAGAAGCTCCTCACTCCTACACCGGCCAATATCATTGCCTCCTGCACTGAGGCAGATAATGGGTTTGTTCCCATTACCAGACAAGATATTGTCCATCCTCTCAACTAATCCCCCACCCCAGCTCCTGGCAAACACACCCTCATCCTATTTTTATTTTTACCACAAAAAGCTCTGTCCAGGTACCGTACCTGGGAATCGCCAACAATTAAGGTTTTCGTACCTTCCTTGTCAGCCTCGTCCCTGACTATGCTAACATCCAATTCGTCTTTCAAGTAAAGGGATTTTTGAGGTGCTTCGTGTGTTTCCCGGATGAACATCTGGTTGAGACATAAGTTGGCTGCTACTGCTTTCAGATGATGTTACACACACACACACACACACACACACACAGCTTACTTACCTTCCCCCTCCCCCCCCCCTCCCAGTGTCCAACCATATGAAATCGCCAACAAACTCCTGAAATTTAAATCCAAACGCTCCACGACCCCAATTGACCTCCCAATCAAAATATACAAGGAGTTTGCAGTCGAACTTGCCACCCCCCTCTGTTCTATTATTAATGCATCCCTCAGACAAAGCAAATGCCCTAATGAATGGAAAACCGCATTTGTCACCCCCATCCCCATGCTCACCACCCCACAGTCCCCTAACGACATCAGGCCAGTTGCCATTACCCCCATACCCAGTCTACTTCGCGAGGACTTTGTTTTTGAGTGGGCATTTGCCAGTATCTATCAGTCAATTGATTCACAGCAATTTGGCAATATGAGGGCCTCCTCTACATCACACTGCTTGCTGAGCTTTCTGGATTTTCTGCACAAAAACTTGCAGAAACGTAAGACATCACTGGCCGTTGCCCTTGTGGACTTCAGGAAGGCCTTTGACCTTGTTGATCACTGCACTGTTATCAACAAGGCTATTGCACTAGGGGTGCCCACCAACCTGGTCTCATGGCTCACTGATTTCTTGAGTGGACGTCGCCAAGCAGTGAGGTATTAGGGCTTGGTCTCTACATTCCAACACCTCACCTGCGGTGTTCCCCAGGGGACCAAGATGGGACCACTGTGCTTCCTCACCCTGATCAACGACGCTCTATCGGACACTCCTCACAGGTGGAAGTACGTGGATGACTGCACTGTGCGGGTTTCAGTGGACAACACCGCACCAGACTACTCATCGCTCCAAGGCACCCTGGACAGGCTACAGGCATGGACTACGAAGAACAAGGTCACCATCAACCACACCAAAACCGTAGTCATGCACATCAATACCGCCACCACTCCAGTGCAAGCCCCAGCAGTCACAGTGGGTGCCCATCCTCTCCAGTTGGTGCAGTCTGCCAAACTCCTGGGTGTAACTATAGACACAAACTTGACTGGAAGGCCCATGTAAATAACACAGTCAAGGCAGCCTCGTACCGTCTCTACATGCTACGAAGACTTAGGTCACTTGGGACACCCACGCCAGAGCTGAGGACCATCTACAACGCCTTTATTCTCCCCAAACTAACGTATGCGTCACCAGCCTGGTCGTCGTCTCTCAACTCCACCCAACAACGTCAGCTAGAGAAGGTACAGAAAAGGGCCTGCAGAATCTTGCTCGGCGCAACATACTCCCGCTACACCAACGCTCTCTCCACCCTGGAAATGCCATCCCTCAGTGACCTCCACCACCAAGCACTGGAAAGGTTTGGCCGTGGACTACTGCACCACCCTCGCCATCGCCACCTCCTGCCACCTGCAGCCCCCACCCAACTCGCGCAGTCCGCCACTACAACAAAATTCAGCCCATAAGAGCCCGCACCGGTAGATATAAGAACAGCTCCATCCCATCTATTGTTAAAATAATAAACAACTCCTGTTCTATGTACTGTACAGCCCTGTAAGTGTATTCAATGCATATTATATCATTATGTCTAAATCAAATGTAAGTCTGTATATTTTCAGCCACCGGCTGCAACTCTATTAATAAACCGTTTATTATTATTATTATTATTATTACACATATTGATAGTAGAGCCCCAGAACCACATTATGTATATATTTGGAACATAAGACACACTCTTCTAGCACCAATAACTCTCAATGCGATAGAGTTGTTGTGTGATCTCTGACTAGGATGACCATGAGTTCCTGCAGACTGAGACCGGAGGAAGTTTTTGGAAGGACGGCCGTCCACCACGCGTACTAAAACCTCCCTGCACCAGTAATTAACACCCCGTGACAGATGGGCCTGGACACTGCCACGCTCGTTAAACCAAGATGAGAGGGGATCAGGCGAGAAATGGGGGGAGGAGGTCATGGGAGGGAGGGAGGTGTGTTGGGGTTGTGGGAGAAGGTGAGGGAGGTGTGTTGGGGTCGTGGGAGAAGGTGAGGGAGGTGTGTTGGGGTCGTGGGAGAAGGTGAGGGAGGTGTGTTGGGGTCGTGGGAGAAGGTGAGGGAGGTGTGTTGAGGTTGTGGGAGAAGGTGAGGGAGGTGTGTTGGGGTCGTGGAAGGTGAGAGGAGCGAGAGGGTCGTTAAAGAAGAATGAGAGGGTCTTATATGCTGAGGGTGACGTGAATGAGTCAGTGAACATGTGAGATCAAATAATGTGGAGAGAAGGTAAGAGAAGATGAAAGGTACACCAGTAAAGGTGAAAGGCCAGGTAAAATGAGGGAGGGGTCGCGAGTGAGTGTGACATGTCAAGGAAGATGAGGGAGGAGTCATGAGTGAGTGTGAAATGTCAGGGAATATGAAGGAGGGGTCATGAGTGAGTGTAAAATGTCAGGGAAAATGAGGGAGGAGTCATGAGTGAGTGTGACATGTCAGGGAAGATGAAGGAGGGGTCATGAGTGAGTGTGACATGTCAGGGAAGATGAAGGAGGGGTCATGAGTGAGTGTGACATGTCAGGGAAGATGAAGGAGGGGTCATGAGTGAGTGCAAAATGTCAGGGAAGATGAGAGAGGAGTCATGAGTGAGTGTGACATATCAGGGAAGATGAAGAAGTGACCGTATGTGAATGTGAGATGACAGGTAAGGTGAAGGAACGTGAATGAGGCTGAGTTGCCACTAGAGAGCGTGATGGGAGCTAAGAGAAAGTAAGAGGGGTTAAGGAAGGGAAAAGAGAGAGAGGAACATCACCCTTCACTGCACGTACTCGACTCTATTAGGTTAGCAAGGTGTCAAGGAGGACCACTGAAAAATTACAGGGTTATCTCCCCCCTCCTCAGTGATCCTTGCCGTCGTCAGGTGAGGCAGAGGGGACGAGACACGACGGGAACTTATGGGACTGGGGGAGGCGAGAGGAATTTATTGTTCGGGATTTTATGCGACGGGAGTTAGTAGACGATCTCCCCTAATAGGATTGGATGGGATAGGGCCTAGTACCAAGGGATAGATAGGAATGGACGGGACGGGGCAAGACTGATCAAAACGGGATGAAATGAAAGAGCTCGGGCGTGACAGAAACTAAGAGGACAGTTACAGAACAGGTGCCAGAGGCCGGGGCTGACAGGGCCGCTAAAGTCAAACAATAACATGGACTCTAGCTTGGACAACACAGAAGCTACCCGAAAAATAAAATTTAAGAGATAAAAAGAAAAGAATTCAGTACTTATTTTTGTCAACCTCATAGTTTTGACTGTGGGAGAAAAAACGGCTATTTTTAAGATGATGCGGGAGACTCACTCTTCTCCCCAGGGTTTACAGAAACATAGTCAGGGAAATCAGAGAAATTTTGGTGATGGAAATGGTGAATATTGCATACTGTGTATTGATGGAACCGCAATTAATTCTCCTTCATTTTTTAATAATATCAGTTATACTGTACATGCGGTACCTGGAATTTAGAGAATTTAACACTTATGGTACTACACACACACACACACACACACACACATACACACACACACACGAGCTGGCAACTACAGTCAGGTCAGCCGCCGCGAGCGTCGTTGCCATATGTGAGGTTTGGCAAATTGTGCCTGAAACGTGTCATATTGAAGCATATCAACTCTTTCATCACCTTCGTTCACATAGACGCGGAGGGGGCGTTGCCCTCTTCTGTCAAGATGACCTACGCCCGTCACGCCTGCATGTTCAAGTCCCAGCAGATGTGGAAGCATTATGGGTACGTGTTGTGCCACGGGCCCACCCTCGCCACACTGCTTCCATCATAATCTGTGTGGCATACCATCCGCCTCGCTCACCCACCAGAGACACTCTTATCAATCATCTCATCACCACCTCAGACCACCTCAGAGTTAGGTACCCATGTGCCAAGTTAGTATTATGTGGGGATTATAATGAAATTGACACCACTGATATCCAGGACCAGCTATCACTATCACAAGTTGTGACCTTCCCCACACACGGTCAAAATACCCTTGACCTTATCTTAACTGACTTAGCGGACCAGTACCAACCACCTCAACCAATGCCTCCTATCGGGTGTAACACACACTTATCAGTGCTCTGGTCCCCAGCTGCCACTCCCACTCAAGTACAGAGGCCCTACATCAAGACCTACAGGCCGATTACTGACTCTGAAGTGCGCCTCCTAGGGCAGTGGATAGTTCACCATCCCTGGACTGAAGTACTTAGCGTGGATGACGTGGAAACCAAATGGATAAATTATACCAACACCACCACGGAAGCTCACCACCACTTCTTCCCCGAGAAGTCCGTCAGATCTCACCCAGCTGACTTGCCCTGGATCACACCTCGGATCAAAAGACTTATGCAACAGAGAGACAGAGCCTTTCATCTCAATGACCACATCAGCTACAGGTCCCTTCGCAACAGAGTCATCCGCGAAATACGCACTGCAAAGAAGTCCCACTACCCAACCAAATTACAACACCTGAAGCAGATCAACATCAGTCAATGGTATGGTAAGCTTAAAGAACTCTGTGGACTAAACAATAAGACATACCCCCCCCCCTTCCTCAGCCATCTCACTAATGTTGACTCAGCTGAGCAATCAAATAACCATTGTTACGACCGTGTCGTATTTTTCTATTTTTTTTTATATAACATGCTTCCATGTTCCATATTATTCCTGTAATGATGTGTTGTATTTAATATTATATAATCTAGTCACCTTAACCCTGTGCTGTTAAGGTTTTAACTGTTATTATTTGTTCAAACCCATTTTGTATTGTAACCAGTATTCTTTGTTCTCTAACGACCATCTGCAACGTTAAACGACCCACCGGCGGGTGGCGTGACGGGCGCCGACCTTATATATAGGACCCACCAACTGACGGAGTTAGATCAGTCCTCTTGTCATACAGTTCACATCCTTTGAGTGACATTCGTCACCTGTTACTTATACTTAATTTATTTGTGTTGTTCCTGTCGCCACCAATGTGGTATATCTATGCTAGTACCTATTTATGTCTATTTATGTCCATCAGTATTTGCTTCGTTACATTTAAGTAATTCAGTGTTGTTTCACTTTAGGTAATTTAGGTGTTAAGTTTTTATGTTTATGCAGTGTTAACGTAATCCAATGCTTTATTTTTATTCTTTTGATGTTTCGATGTTTTAGTATCATTTGTGTCTTAAAAGTTTCGATGGTGAATCAATTTGTTGTGATAGCCTTCGAGGCTCTTTGTGTTAATATTTAATTAATTATAAATTCTTAAAGGTTTACTTTATTAATTTTTATTCCCTTTTAATTTACTTCACTTTTTTTGTTTGGTTACGCCTAGAACCTGGATATTTAAGTAAATTAAGAGACGGCTGTCGCGATCCCACTACCCTTTATACTTGGGGAGTGAAACCTACCCCAAGTTATTAACAAATAAAGGAACAAATAGGGAACACGGCAATAATTATCCCCACCAAAAACCTGCTCAACTAAATGTACTTGAATAAGTAAGAACAGTTGAAATAAGTGAATCACAAAAGGGAAGATAATTAATTATTTCAATTTATGTTCTAAAGGGAGTACTGACTAGCAAACAAGAATTTAAGGGAATAAGTAATTGTATAATAAAATAAGAGTGATGCCGGAAGGGCGAAAATATACCGTAAGGAGTTAGACCAAACGAATATTACTTAACATTACTATATTACACAGACATATGAAATATATATATACAACAATCACTACAAAATGATTATTTCCTACCAAACAGGAGATTCCTTACCACCAGGATCCCTTCCTAGGCCTAACTAAACGTGTCACTAATACCTGATACCCCTAGGGCACTGCAGAAGACTGGACAAGGCACTAGACAAGGGTCAAGGCTAGAGAATCGAATGGACACGTCTACCCTATGCCACGGTTTTTCGCTACTGGGGAGGCATGGGCACGCGGAGGAGCGCGTCTCATATTACGTGATCCAGGACATTTGCTGGATATTTTACATAATTAATTAATATACTACTCTTGAGTTGACTTAACAGAGTAAGACAATGATGCATATTAATAACATACATAAAAATACAATTAACCTAAGTAACTAAGAACAATAATATTATAATAAGTGCAATTAACAAGTAATAGCTTGTATGAAATGTAGGCGTGAATATATGCCTCACACTATGCGAGTTCCCGAGCGCTCAGGCATGTGACACCTCCCCCAAAAAGGTGAGCTTACAACTAACTGGAAGCAAAAATGGATATACAGCTACACAGTGAAAGTAATAACTAACACAATCAGTTTAAATCAATATGAAACAAAATAATTCATAATATAAACACAAGGTACTCAATGACAATAAAACAAAAAATAATTTGCATATAGACATAGTTTCTAAATAATCAGACTCGAGAAAGTGCATCAGCCAACACGTTCTCTTTTCCACGGATATGGGAAATGTTCAAGTTATAGGGCTGAAGTGATAGAGCCCACCTCAAAAGTCTTTGGTTGGTATGTTTCATCTTGTCAACAAAAGTAAGTGGGTTATGATCAGTGAACACTTGAACGGGATAAGCAGTGCTGCCAATATATACTTTGAAGTTTTCCAGTGCCATGATCAGTGATAAAGCCTCCTTTTCAATGGTGGCATAGTTTCCTTGATATTTGTTAAATTTTCTAGAAAAATAGCACAGCCGATGAAGCACTTGATCACTCTCACCCTCTTGCAGGAGCACAGCACCGGCGCCAATTTCACTGGCGTCGACATGGAGAGTGAATTGTTTCTGGAGGTCAGGTGCAAGTAGTACAGGAGCATTTGCCAGCAGGGATTTAAGATTCTCAAAAGATTCCTGGCAAGCCGTAGTCCACTTGAAGGTTTTCTTGCCATTCAGCAGGTCAGTCATGGGAGAGGCAACGGAGGAGAAGTTTGGACAAAAACGGCGGTAGTACCCCGCCATACCCAGCAACCTCATCACACTCTTCTTATCGCCTGGCACTGGATACTGTTGAATTGCCTCAATTTTGGCTGCTATAGGCTGGACTTCCCCTTGTCCGACCACATGCCCCAAGAAAGTGACGTGGGCATGGCCGAACTCAGTTTTGACGAGGTTCACCGTCAGCTTGCTTGCAGCCAGTACGGAGAAGAGGGCTTGTAGACGACTCATGTGATCTTCCCAGGAACTGCTGAAGACGATAAGGTCGTCTAGGTAACAGCGGACACCTTCCACACCAGACGTGATGAAATTCATGAGGCGTTGAAAGGTTGCAGGGGCGTTCCGCATACCAAACGGAAGGACTGTGAATTGGTACAACCCCTCAGGAGTGACAAAAGCAGAGATGGCCCTGGAGCGTTCAGTCAGTCTTATCTGGTAGTAGCCCTGGAGGAGATCCAACTTGGTCACGTACCTTGCCTGTCCAAGATCGTCGATCACGTGGTCGATGCGTGGCAAGGGATAACCATCGGGTTCAGTGACGGCATTCACCTCGGGATAATCCACACACAGCCGCATTGACCCATTCGGCTTTGGAACTAGAACAACAGGGGATGCCCATGGACTGATGCTGGGTTCGACGAGGCCTAGCTCTTGAAGACGCTGTACCTCGGCTCGCACACACTCCCGCTTGAAGGCATTAAGACGGTAGGGACGCTGTCGGATTGGCTTGGCTCCCCTGGTCTCAACGTCATGCTCCAGCACTGAACAAGAGAGTGGGTAATCACCAACTATAATAAGATACTCCTGTAATAGAGACTTTATATTATTGGCTTGGTCACTAGAGAGATGGCACAACTTAGCACTGGGGTCCTCCAAGATAGTCGAGTTTTCAACTTTTACACTAGACCCATTCATTATTTCAGAAAAACACTGATCTTTATCATCCTTACACTCTGGCACAGTGATACAAGTTGGCAAGGATTGATCAACACAAGCAACTGCTTTTCCCAGGGTTTCGTTACGAACATGATATGACTTTAAAAGATTGACATGGATAAGGCGTTTTTTCTTACGCCGTTCAGGGGTGCTAATCACATAATTCACGGACCCCTGTTTTTCTAGTACTTCATATGGACCACTGTATTTGGATTTAAAAGGGTGATCATGTAAGGGCAGGAAGGCCAACACCTGCTCCCCCACTTGGAATTCTCTAGGTTTTGCCTGATGGGCCTTATCAAAATGCAGTTTCATTTTCACCTGAGCACACCTTAAGTTGGACTGGGCAAGTTCTACAGCCAGACGCAACTTCTCCTTGAATTGGACCACATATGAAGCTAAGGGCGTCGCGCTCTGATCACTCAACCAACACTCTTTTAACACCTTAAGAGGCCCTCGCGCCTCATGTCCATAGACGAGCTGGAAGGGTGAGAATCCTAGCGACTCTTGTTTACTGTCCCGAACAGCAAACAAAAGCAGGTCAGCTCCCTCGTCCCAATCCTTCCCAGTCTCCAGACAGAAGGTGCGCAACATGAGTTTTAGTGTCTGGTGAAACCTCTCTACCACCCCCTGTGACTGAGGGTGATAGGCCGAAGACCTCAACTGCCGGACTCCCAGGGTTTGCATTACCTGATTAAACAACCGGGAAGTAAAATTGGAACCCTGATCTGACTGCACCACTGTAGGAAGGCCTACTTGACTGAAGAAGTGGGTTAAGGCTTTGATAACATTATTCGCTGTGATGCGGCGCAAGGAATGGCTTCAGGATAACGGGTTGCACAATCAATAATGGTTAGCAAGAACTTATGACCACGAGGGGTCTTAGGTAAGGGACCGACACAATCTATGACCACCTTACTAAAGGGCTCTTCAATGACTGGGATAGGCTGCAGAGGGAATGGTTTAACACTGGGGTTCGGTTTCCTTACTACCTGACAATCATGGCAAGTGCGACAGTAAGAGCTGACGTCTTTCTTCATCCTAGGCCAAAAGAACTGGGATAAAATTTTTGCATAGGTCTTCCTAACTCCTAAATGACCACCCACCCCATCATGAGCGATACGTCCTGCTGCAAAGGTTTGGGAATAACAACTTGATGATGAACTAACCAAGGGTGATTGGCAGGAGAATTGGAGGGATGGAACTTCTGCATTAATACACCAGACCTAGTGTAGTAGCAATTTGATTCTTGCTCAGCTTTTGTCTCAGTAACTGACCTATTGAGAAAACCTATTAGATCAGGATCCCCTGCTTGAAGCTCAATAAACTTACTCCTAGTGATGGGAGAGGAACCAAAACTAGTGACATCTGGGTTCCTATCTCCATCAGAACTACTCTGGAGGTTATCTGGTTGTGGGGAATCCTCAAAAAACTCACTGAGACCAAGATCAGTATGGTCCGGCTGGATAAGATTATCCTCGGACTTCTCACAGTCCTGGAGGGAAACTTCATCAACTTCACTAGTCTCTTCTACTTCTCTACTGCGGCTCATGCTACGGGTCACAGCACACGCAGGGAACAACCCTGGAAAGTCTACTTCTAACTGCACAGTATTATCCTCGGCAGTGGGACAAGATGAGATCACACCATTAGGGAACATCATGTCGCCAACGAGGTCATTTCCTATCAATAGAGAGACCCCTTCTACAGGTAAGCTATCTACTACTCCTAACGTGACATAGCCTGACTTTATGGATGACCGCAGGTACACTTGACAAAGGGGAATACGCGACCCACCGGTCAAACCGTTCACAAGCACCCAGCTACCAGTATAGCATGAATCCAGGAATGGAGCAGCTTCTTTAGTAACAAGAGATAAGGCTGAGCCTGTGTCTCTCAAGAGTTTAACAGAAATGGGTTGACTGAATTGATCCAAAGCTAAGGAACCAGGAGAACAAAATGGTTCAAAGGTTGATATCATAGAAGAGGGGGAAGCATCCAGGGCAACAGTCTGACTGAGGGCAGTGACACAGGGCTCCAATAATTTCTCCGATTGCTCGGCCACCCTGACCAAAAGAGCGGGGGATCCTTGGTGAGAGGAATTTCTTTTCTTTAACTTGAGACAGTCGCTGATGACATGTCCTGGCTTCTTACAGTACCTGCAACTAGAGTTTCTCTCACCAGTAGGAGTAGATCCACCTGTCCCATGGACCATGGGCTCACCCGGGGTAGATGATGCAGAACCTGAGGGTCGGGTCGGTATGACAAGAGGCAGGGACCCCGATGTAGATGTTGGTGTGGGCCGCTTGAAGGAAGTGAAGGACTGGGACATGGGAGCATAAGACCTGGAATTTACATTTCTATTAGTTAAGGAATAATGGTCAGCCACTGGACCAGCATCAGCCAGGGTACAGATACCTCTCTAATCCAAGTGTGCTCGAATGTCGCCTGGGATACACTTTCTAACCTCCTCTAGCAGGATTAGTTCAACAAGCTTGTCATGTTCTACATGGGCAGACTCACTTTCAATGCACCTCCGACAAAGGACCTGTTTCTGCCTGAAAAACTCCACAAATGTTTGTTTGTCAGTCTTCCGGCAGTTACGGAACTGTTGCCGGTAGGCTTCAGGAACAAGTTTATAAGCGCTCAAAACCGCGGACTTAAGAAGGGCATAGTCTAGACATTGATCCTCAGAGAGGGCAGAAAACACATCTAATGCTTTACCAGTGAAAGATCTATAAATAAGTTGAGACCATTGAGAAACAGGCCATTTGTTAAGTCGGGCAATTTTCTCAAAAAGAGAGAAGAATTTGTCTGGTTCTTCCTCATTAAATTTAGGAACACTGTTGAGACATTTGTCTACACTGAATGTTGAAGTATTACTACCCTGAGCCAAACCTCGTTGTTTGAGAGTTTCCAGCTCCACCTCGAGTCTCTTGAGTTCAACTTGTAAGGCCAAATTACTTGGTGTAACAATTTCCTCTGAATTTCCCGACGGTTGGGCTATGATTTCATTGTCAATAAGGTAGTTGAGGACAGCCTCTTCTAACCTAGCCTTATTCATGGAAGAGCGGCCTTCTACTTCATAAAAATAAGCAGAGAGGGATTGCCACTCTGCCTTAGTAAGCCCCTTCAGTACTTCGGCTGAAGGTGAAGCCAAAAAGCTTTCCAGGTCAAACATGTTGAACTCAAAATCGAGTAGCGAAAGAAAAAGTAGCCGTGGCAACTAAGCTAACTAGCTAGCTAATTAATAATATCAAAATGCAATCAACTGTGAAACACAGCAAGGGATTAACAAAACACCTGGTACACACGATAAGGGTTAACTCACCAGTAGCTTAAGCAATAACAGGAGCAATATAAATGAAAACTGTGAACACAGCAACTTGCATCCAAAAATACTTAGGGATGAAACAACACCTGGCGAGTAACAACACTTGATATGACACAACAATGGTGGTTAGCTCCCGGACACAGGCCCCCACTTGTCGCGATCCCACTACCCTTTATACTTGGGGAGTGAATCCTACCCCAAGTTATTAACAAATAAAGGAACAAATAGGGAACACGGCAATAATTATCCCCACCAAAAACCTACTCAACTAAATGTACTTGAATAAGTAAGAACAGTTGAAATAAGTGAATCACAAAAGGGAAGATAATAAATTAATTCAATTTATGTTCTAAAGGGAGTAATGACTAGCAAACAAGAATTTAAGGGAATAAGTAATTGTATAATAAAATAAGAGTGATGCCAGAAGGGCGAAAATATACGGTAAGGAGTTAGACCAAACGAATATTACTTAACATTACTATATTACACAGACATATGAAATATATATATATACAACAATCACTACAAAATGATTATTTCCTACCAAACAGGAGATTCCTTACCACCAGGATCCCTTCCTAGGCCTAACTAAACGTGTCACTAATACCTGATACCCCTAGGGCATTGCAGAAGACTGGACAAGGCACTAGACAAGGGTCAAGGCTAGAGAACGAATGGACACGTCTACCCTATGCCACGGTTTTTCCCTACTGGGGAGGCGTGGGCACGCCGAGGAGGGCGTCTCATATTACGTGATCCAGGACATTTGCTGGATATTTTAAATAATTAATTAATATACTACTCTTGAGTTGACTTAACAGAGTAAGACAATGATGCATATTAATAACATACATAAATATACAATTATCCTAAGTAACTAAGAACAATAATAATATAATAAGTACAATTAACAAGTAATAGCTTGTATGAAATGTAGGCGTGAACATATGCCTCACGCTATGCGAGTTCCCGAGCGCTTAGGCATGTGACACGGCGTAACACCATTTCGCTACTATATGCCAGACGCTCCCCGGGCTTGACACAACCACTCTCCCTGCTTACCTACCAACCCCCCTTCCCACTGACTTAGTAGAAGAATTTGAAGTAGCAAAATGCCTGGACAAACTAAAATTAAAACGCTCTACCACCCCCATTGAATTACCAATGAAACTCTTCAAGGAGTTCTCCCCGGAGCTTCTAAACCCCTATGCTCCATCATCAATGCTTCTCTCAGTCAAGCCAGATGCTCAGCTGACTGGAAGACCTCTTATGTATCACCAGTGCCCAAGTCAACCAGCCCACAATCCTTAAATCAGCTGCGACCTATTGCAATCACCCCAATACCCAGCCTAATCTGTGAAAGTTTTGTGTTCGACTGGGCTTATGCTGATATTGCAGGAGTCGTAGACCCTCAGCAATTTGGCAATATGAAAACTTCCTCCACCACTCACTGTCTTGTCAGCTTTCTCGATTACACATACCGCCATCTCGAGAAACGAAAAACGTCTGTAGCTGTCGCCTTCATTGATTTCACTAAAGCATTCGACCAAGTCGACCACAATATAATCATCAACAAAGCTATTGACCTCGGACTTCGGAGAAGTCTTATAACATGGCTTACAGACTTCCTCAGTGACCGACGCCAAGCTGTACGCTTCCGAGGGGCTGTCTCCACCTTTCAGTCACTCACCTGTGGCGTCACCCCAAGGCACCAAGATGGTACCACTCTGCTTCCTTATGCTCATCAATGATGCCCTAAGAGAAACCCCTGCTCGCTGGAAATAAGTCGACGACTCCACCATTGGGATCAGTGTCAACAATTCTGCTCCCGACTATACCGCCCTTCAGGATTTATTGAACAGTCTCCAAAACTGGGCCACCAACAACCATGTCACCATCAACCATACCAAGACCAGGGTTATGCACATCAACCTCCCCTCCGACATTGTCCCGCCTCCTTTCATTACTTTAGGTCCGAACACACTCCAGGTTGTAGATTCCACGAAGCTCCTCGGCGTCACCATAGACAACAAACTAAATTGGAAACCACAGGTCAGTGAAGTTGTCAAATCCTCCAGTTCCGTCTCCACCTCCTCCTCCGTCGACTCAAGTCCCTCGGAGTTCCTGCACCCGAGCTCCTCAGTGTTTACACAACATTCATACTTCCCAAGCTCACCTATGCCTCCCCTACCTGGTCTTCCTCCCTAAATGCCACACAACGTAAACACCTAGAAAATGTGCAAAAGAGGGCATGCAAGATTATTCTCTCCCCTTCCTACTCCACATATCAAGAAACGCTCAACACACTGACCCTTTCGACTCTCACTGACCATCACCACGACCTCATCTGCAAATTTGGTAAGAAGCTTCTACACCATCCTCGACACCGGTTCCTACTACCACCTGAGATCCCTAGCTCGAGAATTGCTGTTCGACACCACAACCGCATCCAGCCCATACGTGCACGAACTGATCGCTATAAGAACAGCCCAGTCCCAACCATTGTAAAAATTATCAATAACTTGTAATAAACCAGTGTATTCACTCCCAGTAAATACTACTTCTTGCACTGTCACTATGTTGAAATGCATTGTAGTTTGAGCTTTTCCCCATCTAGTTATCATATATCTTATTTGTATCACTTATGTTACTTGTATATTATTTGTAATTCGAAATCCATTCCCCAAATAAGTAACTGTATATTTTCAGCCTTCTGGCTGCCAAGCTCTTTCAATAAACCGTTAATTATTATTATTATTATTATTATTACACACACACACACACACACACACATTCTTCACTGTTAGTGCTGTACTATAATGAATGTTCTCTGTTGCTTCCATAACAAGATCCCACATACGGTTTATCTGTTTCTCCACACAAGTCAGCTTCACCCAGTAGCAGTACATCTTTTTCCCCGGAAAATATTCGAACACTTTCGGTCTGTTCATTCACCCACACTTCCTCTCAGTTTTAGTGTGTACTTTAACCCACACTTCAAATTTTGGGTCTTTCTCTCTCCTTCCATTCATTTCTGACTGGAAAATGGCTGATGTGAGTCTTATATTCAAGAAGAGCGATCGTCACTCCACGAATAATTATCGACTAGTGCAGTAGGGTGTGTCATACGGAGGCGAATTTTTTTTTTTTGAGTTTGAAAAATCGGCCCATGGTATTAATGATGTAGTTCTATGTGCAGAATCATGTGATATCTTCAGATTTGAAAAGTTTTTATTTTTTGCTAGGTAAATTTTAACTTGAAATCTTATGAAAATTCAGTATTCCCACCCTTTTACCAACACCACTAAATAGCTTATTTAAAGTAAAGTAAATGTATCAGGTTAATTTATTAGGATGAAAATGATCCGGAATAGTGAAACGAATGATCTTGACACATTTATTAAATTTAATATTCCTTTAGAAAACAAAATCATCAAATACAAAAACCGGTTTTACTACTACGACCCGGTGTTGCTGCACACCATAGAGAACATGTCTTTCTTGCTTCTGTTTCTACTCATCACCTCCCTGCTGACCACCTGAGCTCGGATGTAGCCTTCCCTCCTCTCCTGGCTGTACACGTGACTGCTGGCCTCGCTCACTTGCTGTACACAACGCTCTATACTCTGGGTGTGCAAGGGCCAGGCAGGGACATGCATGGGGTTGTCCAGGAAAGCTCTGACTTGAACATTGGTGAGGCTGCAGGTAAGAGGGGGCTCACTGCCAGCCTGGATGTTATCCAGATCTATGAGATCAGTGAGGGTCTTGGCACCTAGATTGACTTCAGGAGTCTTCCTGACCCTGAAGGAATCGTCACCAACTTATTCGTCATGCCCAGATCCTCTCATAAGTCTCATATCCAAGATCTTTTTGACTGCCACTCTTCTCTCCTCCTCATCCTTACTGCAGAGCATTGTCTGCAGAACTGCCTCGGGATGAGCATACCAGGAAGATCTCCTCACAGTCTGCTCCACAATCTGAACAACCTTCCTTGGCTGACTCCTCAGGAGCTCAAGCTGGAAGAGAACATGCCTCGGACCTTCGGAGAACGATGACTTGACCTTGGTGTTGAACCAATTTGGCAAGTAGACACTCACGATGAATTGGACAATAAGTCTCAGGTTGTGAAGCTGGTTCCCTTTCAGTTTATGATGAGCGACCCAAATTCTGCAGAACCTGAGAGCCGTTGTGAGCCACCTAGAATGTGAGACTGGACCTATCTGCAGGTAAGCAAGTCTATCAGGCATGACCCCAGTTTTGATGGCACTGCAAATCATGTAACCATAGTACTGGTCAGTACTCAGGTCGTCAATGACAGTATGTGCAAGCTCAACGAGTGGAGGGCCAACTGTGATTTTTTCAAAGCTCGGATTTATTTCTAACTCAGTGGCAGAGTCCAGCATCTTGCCAAGAGGACCAGACCATCTGTTGTTTGAAAGAGTCTTGCCATCCAGCTCCTGGATCAGATGTCTGAGTGGCAACTCGTTGGTGTGGAGGTCACAAACAATCCAGACCAGCTTCCTCCCAATCTTCCACTCTATCCACTGTATGACCCTCCCTTGCCACCCTGTGTTCGTGTTGGTGCTGTCCCCTCCAATGGCCTGCAGGGTCTGGTCTACGTTCCTCTCTCTGAGCCAGTTCACAATGTTATCTGCTGCTATCTCAGCTGGTTTCCTGATGTCATCTTTCTCTGGAGTGAAATGCCACAAATACTTCCCTCCTGGTTCACTGCAGCAGGAGTAGTGTTCCTCCTTCACCATGGCAGGGAACAACTTGTCAGAATCTCCAACTTTCATGAACACTTTAGTGTCATCCCTTCTCCCATCAAAGAACAAACAATTGATTCCATTTTCTCTTATCCCCTTATCAAACTCCTCTTCTAGGTTACTGACAAGTTTCTCCTGAGCTCTCCTTACTTTGTTATGATCTATCACCAGGTGAACATCATCAGGTGTTATCAAACCACCGTCAATCCAGGCAGCTGTTGCTATCTCTGCAGTTTCTCTGAGACCAGTGTGGTGTCGCATGCTGGCCAGAGCTATGCTCGGGATATCTTTCCTATTTCGAATCTTATGCCTGGAAGGTTTGGGATCATTATTTTCTGGGTTAGGGACAAAGTCACCATTCTCCTGGTCAGCACTCGGATCAGCTATGGGGAAGTCATTAAACTCTGAATCAGCTTGACTCCAATCATCGGCCTTTTTTACCTCACCCTGGGCCTTCTCAAGTCTCTTTTCCTCGGCAACTCTTCTCCTCTTCTGTCTCTCTGTGGCAGCCTCCTGTCTCTTGGACTCCGGAATATCTTGGCTAGAAATCATGAGAGCCCCTATACTGCCAGTCTTCTCTCTCTGTGCTTTGACAAATGCCAGTTCGATCACAGGAATCTTCAGTTCACGCTTGCAAATACAGGAGATGTGGGCCTCGGATTTACAGTCACGATCGCATCCAAACTCAGGACAGAGAACAATTGGGCACTTGCAAGTAATTATGTCAAATAACTGGTCCAGTTGCTTGGCAAAGCTGTCCTTAACTGCAAGTTTTCCTCTCCCAAGAGAGATATCTCTTGCCTTTTCCCAACTGGCTAGCAGTCTCTCACTAATCTTCTTCTGACTTGTTATGACTGGAGGCTTGAACTGAGCGTTAGCCAGAGTGTACTGTGCCAAGACAGCTTTGGTCATATCACTGGCAATGTCTTTGTTTGTGTAAGTTCTTTGGTTCTTTTCACTGATTTGCCTGATTAAAACACCGTATCTCAAAGCATCTCTCAATGTAGGCAACTCCGACTTCAGGAGCTCTCTCCCAGACCCAAGATAGTGACTGAGATGGCTGGATTTTTGGTTCCTCGTCCTGACACAAGCAGCCATCGCAAATATTATCAACTTATAAATGCATCAGAATCTGAAACAGAAAAAAAATATTGTTAGTTGGGTTGTTAAAGAATGAAGTCAGAAAGCAATGTTCACTATTTAATTGTAATGCACTAATGCAGCTGTACGTTAGATTTTCGATGAATTTCACGCTAAAATTTACCTAGCAAAAGGTTGCAAAATACTGAAACTGAAATTATTTTCTGTTTATATACACTAAAATCTACCAAAAAAGTGATGGGCCATTAGTTTTAGCTGATCTTCCTTCCTATGACACACCCTACTAGTGCAGTGGTTCTTAACCTTTTTGAGTCACGGACCCCTTTGAGAATCTGGTGAAAGCTATGGACCCCTTCCCTAGAAAAATGCACATAAGCACATAAACACAACTTTGCATGCAATGAATATACTTTATTTTATTGAAAATTCATTGCCTCATACAGTGTATGACATACACAAAGTATGAATAAAGTAAACATTCTAGAAGTCAAAACCTGACGACGATGACGATTGTATGTCACCTGACCGTGTACAGTAGCATCCCATGCCACCCTACAGATTTACTGGTTTTCTTCAGTAACCAAAAATACATACATAACATCTGGAATATATTGACAAAAATAGAACAACTTAATATAAAAATATAGTGAATATAAATCTTAAATTTTTATCTGACATTCACGGACCCCCTGAAGCCCATCCATGGACCCCAGGTTAAGAACCCCTGGACTAGTGTGTAAAGTACGAAAGAGCATCATAAGAGATGCTAAACTAGCCCTTTAAACTATTAATTCTTGATTAGTTAACAGAGCTAGAACATGTAAAAATTTTATTGGGTTTTCTGTAGTGAAACACAATGTTCCTTTGTTTATTATAAAAGGCTTTTATGCACACTTTCAAATGATATCACCGTAACTATCTCACTTGAGCTATTGTTGTTAGAATCAGACGGCAAGTTTGTCTGTGAAGCTTGGTTATCAATACTTCTGTTTCTCATGAGGGTTGAGTGAAGACTGAGTGATCACTGGGGGCAAAATAGCAGGCTCCATACTGGTGGTTACTAGTGTTCCCTGAAGAATGCAGTGATGGGTAGGGAAACACTGAGTAACACTGAGTCCGTTTATTATGGATGAGAGAAATACAAGTGGTGACTCGCGTGTGCCATGCACGGCTCACACAGTCAGACTGAGGCTGCCTTGCCATATGGCAGCCTCGGGGCAATGTTGCCACATAACACGTGCAGTGTGCCACGTGATTACATATATATATAAATGCTACTCGGCACAGTAGCTTATGTACAGGGTTGCTACTCGGCACAGTAGCTTATGTACAGGGTTGCTACTCGGCACAGTAGCTTAGATACATAACCTACACATACAGCTGACCAAAGGTCTAAAGAGACTCGCCCACCAGTGGAAAGTTACCGATCACGTGTTCAATGAATGGACCACATAATCACTGCATGACTTCTCACTGCTCATGGAAAGTTACCGTGGGTGATGGAGTTTTACAAGACACATGTAATTAACCCACATTTATATAATATTACTGTCAACAATGAGACAGGGGCTATTACAATGCCATGATGGAACATCTACTACGAAACAACCTTGTAAAGGATTGCCAACACGGTTTTATGCTGGACACTCCTGCGTAACACAATTACTCAAGGTTCTGGATGCTTGGATTCAAATTCTAGAACAAGGCAGAAATATCCGCATTATATACCTAGATTTTGCCAATGCTTTTGACAGCGTTCCCCATGAAAGGCTGAAAATTAAACTGGAAGGATTCGAGGAAATTTCCTAGCGTGGATCGGAAACTCTGCAGGACCGCCATGTGTACCTGCGACAAGCAGGGTACCACAGGGCAGTGTAATGGGCCCGTTATTGTTTGTTTGTTTCATAAATGACATGCCAGACGTTTTACACTCCTGTGAGCTTCAAGAGTGATCAAAGAAATGGCTGCTAAGATTCAATGTCACGAAGTGCAAGAGGATGCACCTGGGTCGCACCAACAGTAAGGAGGCGTATCACACGTCCCAACAGGACGAAGAAAGTGCATTAATTGATACCGAATGTGAAAAGAACCTAGTTGTGTATGTCGACAAGGAACTTAAGTTCTCGGGCCATTGTGAGAAGAAGGTGAATCAGGCAATGGAACTAGTAGATCTTATAAGAAGGTCGTTTAGATATCTGGATGGTCCGTCGCTCGTCACTATCTTCAAGAGTGGGGTGCTTCCCCGTCTGGAGTACTGTCACCCCGTCTTGTCCCCGAGGTATGCAAGAGACTGTCAATTTATTGAAAATATCCAAAGGAGGGCCACCAGACTGGTGCCTGCTCTACGGAACCTCAGCTACCTAGAGAGATTAAAACGCCTGCAACTGCCTAGCATATACTATAGACGGACAAGGGGCGACCTAATAGAAGTGTATAAACATCTCAGAGGGCACTACTCAGTCGAATGTACCTAACCTGGAGCTGGTGTATGCTCGCCCCACAATGGGGCACAACTCCAGGTTGAAGAAGCCACAAGTCCAGAAAACAGTAAGGGCAAACTTTTTCGGGGTGTTCTGACGGCACCGAGTGTGAGTTCATTCAAGGCCAGACTTTACCAACACTGGAACAGGGTCAGTTATATTGAGGAGCCAGTGCATGCCCAGTACTTGCCAACAGTGTATAACAGAGACGTGACCGAGGGCCCAAGCACCCAACGAGCCGATCAGTGGTGAAGAGGATAAAAGTAAAAAGTAAAATGTGTCCCACCACCTACCTCAGTAGACACTGGTCTGTTTTCTGTTCGTTACCTGTTTAATGTCCACGTCTGATTTCAGCATTTCATATTCTCAAAAATCCTATTACTCCCTCATGTAGTATTGCTCCCTAGTTGTCGCCTCTGAGTTGTTTCCTCTTCTTGCACCCAGAGTTCACTCCTAATGTCGGTCCAATGATCTCCATCCTTGTTTCCCTCGATAATTGTTTACATACCTGAGTAAACTTACTTCTGTACTGTATATAACTATTACTCTGCGGTTCGATTCATTTCTGGACACATGCACTTCCAGATGTATGAAACAAAATTGGAACACTCCACCTCCTCCATTTAAACTAATATATATTTCTCCATCTCCCTTCTCTACTTTGTTTCATCACATTGTTTTTATCTACTGTACATCTGCTTTTACCTTTCCCCTTCTATATTCTTCCAAACTCAGTCACCTTCATTTGTTAATTTTCTTCTCATTCACTCACAACAGCAGCGTCTTCTTCAAACAGCAGCTGACTTTCTTGCATACCTTATCATTATTCATCAAACTTACACCTATTTCCATCACTTTTGCCTTCATCTAGTTAATGACTCATCCATTATGGCCCATCCATGTAAATCATAAACATCATTGGTCACATTACACGTCCTTGAAGTAGTCCAAGTTTCACAAGGAATCATGTTTATGCCTTCCTGAGAAACTCTTGACACTTCGACTGTAAATACTCTAGATATGATACAACAATCATCCATTTTTCTCATTCTTTCACAAAACTTTCCGCTTCGCTTTTCTGGCTGTTATTTCTCATGGTGTGTGTGTGTTGTGTGTGTGTGTGTGTGTGTGTGTGTGTGTGTGTGTGTGTTTTGTGTGCATGTCGGTCCGTTGAGGTGAAAGTGGATCCCATAGGTGTGACATTGAGGTAGGTTGTAATGCGGAAAAAAGCTGTAAGAATACTAAACCTTCATTACACAAGCTTGTACGGCACTCTACTCGACGGCCCTCATTTTCCCAACTATAAAGTCAGGTACTCAGTCACGGAAGGCGCGCTCTGTGTCCACACTGCTGCCGCACCCCACAATCATAGTACAAAAATATTAAAGCATGGGGTGTTAACTTAATTGTTCGTGCAGCTGAAATTGATGTGAAATTTTTTATTGGGAAGTAAGTGTCGTAGTTTGCATATAGATTGGCTGGATAATTGAATGATTACTGGTAGGTAGTAAAGAGAGAACTATACTGAGGATGGATATGTCACAGACTCACAAGAGAGCTACGTTGTGGTTACCAGAACACAGCTGACTGGGTGAAGTGGCGGTGACGGCGACGGCGGCAGTGGTGGTGTTGGTGCTCCCTATTCGCACATTCTGTCTCTCTCTCTCGTTCACTCTTTCCATTTTCTTATTAATTCATCCAGTCAATCACCCATTTGACCCTTTACTCTAGGGTTCATTTCCTCATCTTCTCTTCATTCACTAACTGATTCTTTCACTCCTTCATTCATTCACTTATACTTGACTCATTCACTGAATCATTGACTCACATTCATTCATCGATTCACTCATACATTCAGTCAGATTCATTTACTCGTTTTTCTCTTCATTCACTGATTTACTCATTGACCGATTCATTCAAAGTTTTATTTACCAATTCATCTAATCAGTAATAAATTGATCCAATCATCCAGTTAAGTCATCCACTCACTTTTTCACAAATTTATTAATTCACTAAAATTTACTTTTACATTAATTCTTTCATTCAATCATTTATTCATTCACGCATTCATTATTCCATACACAAACACCTCTACACACACACACACACACACACACACACACACACACACACACACAAACACACACACACAGACGAGGGAAATTTTTTTTATTAAGTAATTCAGATTTTTTTCCCAAGCCATTAAATATATAGAGACGTGAGCAGACCAACAATCACCTATCACTCGTCCATGGAGGAGGAATAGAGTAGGGAGGAGTGAGGGAAAGGGGGAGGAGGAAGATTTTGAAGCTAAACAGGGGGAAAACGGAGAGGACATAGGAGGAGGATGGAGAAGAGGGGGAGGACGACGAAGATGAGAAGGAAATTGAAGAGGAGGTTGGAAAAATGAGGAGGGTTAAGGAGAAGGAAGAAGCAAAGGTAGATGAGGAGATGGAAGAAAAAGATGAGAGAAGAAGGGAGGAGAAAATAAGAGTAAGAAGGAGGGAGAGTAGAGGAGGAATATGAAAGGAAGAAGAAGAAGAAGAAGAAGAAGAAGAAGAAGAAGAAGAAGAAGAAGAAGAAGAAGAAGAAGAAGAAGAAGAAGAAGCAGAAATTAACGAAGGAGGAAGATGAGGGGAAAAAGAGGATGTGGAGGAAGGTAGAGAAAGATTAAGAAAAAGTGAGACTGGAGAAGTAAGAAAGAGGGAGAGGGAAGGAGCAAGGAGGGGAGTAGGCAGAGTTGAGGGGAAGAGTAAGTAGGAAAGGGAGGAAATGAGGAAGAAGGAAGGAGACGGGAAGAGGAAGAAGGGCTGAGAGGGGAGAAAGGAGGAAAGAGGAGAGAGAGAAGGAAGAAGGGAGAAGAGGAGAGGAGTAAGAAGAAAGAAGAGGAGGAGGAGGAGGAGTAAAGTATATAAAGATAAGAGATGGTGGATGGGAACGAGACGAACATGTTATATTTGTCCTGATGTATTTGATGGTGACCGTCATGTGTGTGTGTGTGTGTGTGTGTGTGTGTGTGTGTGTGTGTGTGTGTGTAATATAAAATACCAGGCGGCCAGAAGCCTCATATTGCCGACCAGTGTGCCCAACAAGGAAAAATTGCATCTCGGTGACCTCACAACGGAACAAAAAGATAATCCTCAAAAACAATAATAATAATAATTTCAACCTTCCATCTTTACAGACTTCAGATTTGCCACCGAGGGGGCTAGTTTATTGGGCACCCCCTTACATCCTGTGCAAGGTGAAGCGCAGAAGCGTTTACAGCGCCCAACAGGGAAGTATGAAAAGTTCATACTTGTCTTTATGACTCGTACATTAAGGGCGTAAAAGCCTGAAGGGTCATAGGTTTTGTTAAGTTACATAAAGTGAGAGAATGATGAGTGGGGGGAAAGTTCCCGGTACATTTTATCTGTTTATGGCAAAGAGTGGCAGGTCCCTAATAATGTCAAATGCCAGGCCTGTGACTAGGAGGAGGGATTTCCATCTTTACAGTTAAAGGTCGGGGAAAGGTCACACTGGGATTTTTTGGGGGTGTAAAACTTGTATAGAACGACGCATGGAGGAAGCATCTATGAGTGTGAGTGTGTGTGTGAGTGTGGGTGTGAGGGTGGGTGTGGTGGGTGTGATTGTGAGTGTGGGTGTAGGTGTGGTGGATGTGGCATGGGTGTTCTCATTTTTGGGTGGATTTACGTCATTTGTTTAAGACGTCACTTAACTACAGACATGAATGAATCGCACTTTTAACTATTCACTATTTCTTATCAGTTTGGTAGCGTGGTCTTTATATGGGGGAGAAACAGCCAGTGATTGACCTCCACCCAATTAACACTAAACTGGTTAGATCTGGACAGCTGTGTTTGCCCATTTGCGTGGTCATGCCCGGGTGTGTCTTGGCTAGGTGTGGTTTGGTCAAGTCACCCGTTAACTCACGTAATTAGTTGCTCGAGGCCAGGTCCCTTGGGTCCTGACCCAGGGGGTGTCAACCTGGTATGTTGGGGTACCACGAGGCCTGTACTGTACTAGCTGTTATATGTGTTGTAATTCTCTGGGCTGTAAGCTGTGGTCTGATAAACAATCATTACATAATTATGATGACAGAAAACCTATGATGATGATGATGATGATGATGATGCAGGCAGGATATGAATAAATAGGCCACTGTGTTTGTGTGCGTGTGTGTGTGTGTGTGTGTGTGATTCACGAGCGCAATGTTGAGTCTGGCTGCCAGTGGGTCGTTGGGTGCACTGTCTGCGTCTGCCTCGCCCGGGATTGATCCTGGACGAGCCGCGGTTAACCGAGCACTTCTGTGGTGGTGAGGCTGTGGTGATACTGATGGCTAGGGTGTCGTGATGGTGGTGGTTAGGCTGTGGTGATGGTGGTGGTGAAGCTGTGGTGATACTGGTGGCGAGGTTGTACTGATACTGGTGGCTGTGGTGATGGTGGGGCTGTGGTGATACTGGTGGCTGTGGTGATGGTGGTTGTGAGGCTGTGTTAATATTGGTGGTGGTGGTGAGGCTGTGGTGATGGTGAGACTGTGGTGATATTGGTGGTGTCGGTGATATTGATAGTGAGGCTGTGGTGATAGTGGTGGCGAGGGTGTGGTGGGGCTGTGGTGATAATGGTGGCGAGGGTGTGGTGATACAGGTGGCTGTGGTGATGGTGGTGGCGAGATTGTAGTGATACTGGTGGCGAGCATGTGGTGATACTGGTGGCTGTGGTGATGGTTGCTGTGAGGCTGTGGTGATACTGATGGCTGTGGTGATGATGGTGGTGAGACTGTGATGATACTGGTGGCTGGGGTGATGGTGGTTGTGAGGCCGTGGTGATACTTGTAGATATATGAGACGAATATGCTGTAATATGTAACTGTACTATTTACCATTATTGATTCAGGTCTCTGTATTATATGTTATAATCATACCCTCTTTTGTCACTGAGTGTAGTTCAGACTTTGAGCACATGCGCGCTGTACGCGCATGCGCAGATAGAGATACCCAGAGAGAGATTCCACGACAGGACGCTGTTTACCCTGTCTTAACTCCTTTTGTGCGTTTGTCCCAGAAATAGAACTTACGAACTTGACACCAGTGTATTTCCGTTATCCCTGATTGGAAGCATCATCTGAGTCTCCCACATGGCGCAGTGATTAGCTGGGACATCACATTATTCAGAATTGGAGTGGACGCAGAATCTCTCTCGGAGCCGCCATCTTGTCAACTCCTCCTGCCCAGTGAATATCGGCGCGTACCTCTCAAGATATTCCTGGATTCACAGTGCAGTGTTGTGAAGTGCTTTTTCAGTGTTGTGTGTGCCCTTTAGTGTCTTTAAAGTGTTTCCCCGTGTTCCTGCACTTTTTACAAAAGAGGGAAGCCCATTTAAGACCTAGGGGAGAACTCAAGTTTTGACATCCTTCCCCGCTCATGACTCGGCTGGAACTGGCGTGAGGGAGCGAGAGGAGTTGCTATACCGCCAGCCACCCGCTCTCTGGCCAGCCTGCTCTGAGTACACGCACGAACGAACGCACACACACACTCACTCACTCACTCACTCACAGACGCTCGCAGATATCTTCCATTTAAAGACAATTGCTTTTCTGCTCACTTATTAATTACAGTAATTGTGAGAGAAATAAACCAGGCCTTATGGAAGATCAAGAATTTATTGGGTTTTCTCCAGATACCCAACAAGCCCAACATCAGACTGATGTCGGTGCAGTAAGTGGACTCCAAGTGGAGCGGGAAGTGGATCAAGCGGCCCCACCCACCCTTAGCCCCCACTACACACGTCCGCAACCTGCCACAGGCGGCGACTTCCTTCGTTTAATTCAGTTTTTGGAAGAAAACCGACGACAAGACGACATCAGGAGGCAACAGGAAGAGGATCACAGGCGTCAACAAGAAAATGACAGATTCAGTGCCATGATCGAGTTGTTGACACCTGTGAACCTTCGAGCAGCTGCCACACCTGCCCCTTCGTCCACAGGCGCGCCCGAAGGGTCCTCTCCAACTTCTTTGCCCCCCCCACAGAAAGCACTCGCTCAGAGTCCACCGCCACTCCAAGCTGATGCCTCGTTCCAGGTATTCCGTGAATGGCGTCGGAGATGGGACGATTATTCGATGATGGTCGACTTATCGAGGTTGCCTAGGGAGAAACAGCTGATCCAGATGAGGATGTGTCTCACCCTAGAGACGCAACGTATCCTGGAGCACACCCTGCAAATCCCCCACAACACAGACAAGACTGTGAAGGACGTCTTGGATGCTTTACAGACGCATATCAAGGGTCTCCGCAACGAAGCTCTGCGTAGGAGAGAGCTTCTCAGTTGTAAGCAGCTGGAGGGTGAGTCATTTGCAGATTTTTACGTACGACTCAGACGCATCGCTGAGGAGGTTGACGTTTGTCCGGGGAACTCGTCGACTTGTGAGGAAACACAGCTGAAGATGATTATCCTCATGGGTGTGCGGGACGAAGAGCTTATTCAGAAGCTTATCTCCCTCAACACTGCCTCCTCTCTACAGGATGTTGTCACCACCTGCCGCTCTTACGAAGCCACCAGAAGTGCGACTTCTGCTATTCGTGCTCCATCTAACCAGCTGTGTGCCATCTCCGCATATAAGAAGAACAAAGGACGTGACGGGACTTCAGCCTCACATCCGACATCAGCTTCACATCCGACTTCAGCTTTGCATCACTCTTCAGCATCACTTCAGACTTCGACGCCAGGCCACCCCTGCCAGTATTGTGCTCGTCGGCATGGTTCTGAATGCCCTGCCGCTGACAGCACCTGCAATAACTGTGGCCGTCGTGGCCATTGGGCTAGGACACTGAAGTGCCCTGCCAACAACGTTCAGTGCCGCTCCTGTAGCCGCATTGGACATTTTGACAAATGCTGTCAGTCACGGAAGAAAAAGGATACTACTTGCAAGTCTCAGGCGGCGAAGAACAAGATCTGTTGTCGCGTGGGATCCTCTTCTCCTGTCAGCAAGACACCTCAGCCCATCTGTGTTCACCTGTCATACGGCGACATTACTTCCCGTATCCAGATGCTTCCTGACACAGGTGCGGACGTCACAGTCATCGGCACAAGACACCTCGACATTCTGGGGATCCCTAGGAGCAGCTTGCAACCACCGTCAACTTCTACAACGCTCACTGCAGACGGTTCTACAATGGCACCTGCTCTGGGTACATTTCAGGCTACCCTCACCCTAGGTAAGCAGTCATGTTCTGCCAGGATTCAGGTCCACAAAGGTGTTCAGATGCCACTACTGTCATATGGCCACTGTCAAGAGTTGGCCATAATATCTCCAGACTTCCCCAAGCCAATTCTGGAAATTAAAAATGTCAACAGGTGCAAGGAGCTGCCCCTCCCACCCAATACGTCACCTTCTGCAGCCAGGGAGTTCTTCCTACTGCAATCCAAGGACGTGCTGGGTTCCAAGGAGGACCTCAAGACGGCTCCACTCAGCAGTCAGCAGCAGGAACCCCTCATGAACAACAACAACCCTACAAGGCCCTTTGAGTCCGTCTCTGCGGATTTCTTCGTTGTGGCGGGAAAGTCCTTTCTCGTCATCGCCGACCGGCTCTCAGGGTGGCCTGTTGTCGTTCCCTGCGGAGGCAACACTACTGCCTCTCATACAGTACGTATGTTCTGCCGCTACTTCCGGGAAGTTGGTGTCCCTCTCCGCCTGAGGACTGACGGCGGGCCCCAGTTCACCAGCAACGACTTCCGGGACTTCATGGAGCGATGGGGAGTTCATCATGTGGTGTCCTCGCCACATTATCCCCAGTCCAATGGACATGCCGAGGCTGCCGTAAAGTCCGTTAAGCATCTCATCCTCAAGACGGCACCCTCAGGCAACATTGACTGTGAGAACTTTGACCGGGGTTTATTGGAATTGCGGAATACCCCCAACTTCACAGGTCGCTCCCCAGCACAGATGTTATACGGCCACCCACTACGGTCATGTGTCCCTGCCCATCCTGAGTCCTTCTCGAGGGAGTGGCAGGCCAAGACCGAGGACTGCGATCGTCGTGCAGCCGCCCGTGCTGACCAGGTAAAGGCACAATACGATCAGCACGCCCGACCCCTTCCCAGGTTGAGTATCGGGCAAACAGTTCGGGTTCAAGACCCGACGTCTCACCGCTGGGACAAGGTCGGGGTTGTCATGGGCTGCGGCAAGACCAGGGATTACGAGGTCCGTCTCCCTAGTGGTCGGGTATGGTGGCGGAATCGCCGCTTCCTTCGTTCAGTCCCTTCCCCTAGTGGTGAACCCCTCCCCCACATCCCTGTGAACCCTTGCTTGGACGAGAAAAGTAAGTCCTCATTCAGTGACCCCCCAGTTTTCCCACGTCGCTCTCAAAGGCTCCTGGAAAAAGAGTCCGCTCGAGATTGCACTACGAGAGTGAGGGGGAGGGAGGTGTAGATATATGAGACGAATATGCTGTAATATGTAACTGTACTATTTACCATTATTGATTCAGGTCTCTGTATTATATGTTATAATCATACCCTCTTTTGTCACTGAGTGTAGTTCAGACTTTGAGCACATGCGCGCTGTACGCGCATGCGCAGATAGAGATACCCAGAGAGAGATTCCACGACAGGACGCTGTTTACCCTGTCTTAACTCCTTTTGTGCGTTTGTCCCAGAAATAGAACTTACGAACTTGACACCAGTGTGTTTCCTTTATCCCTGATTGGAAGCATCATCTGAGTCTCCCACAATACTGGTGGTGGTGTTGAAGCCGTGGTGATACTGGTGGCTGTGGTGATGGTGAGGCTGTTGTGCTATTGGTGGTGAGGCTGTGGTAATGGTGGTGGTGAGGCTGTGACGATACTGGTGGCTGTGGTGATGGTGGTGGTGAGGCTGTGCTGATGGTGGTGGTGAATCTAAGGTGATACTGTTGTGAGGCTGTGGTAATACTGGTGGTGATAGTGGTGATGATAATGGTGGTGGTGGTGATGAGGCTGTGGTGATGATGATGGTGAAGCTGTGGAGATACTGGTGGTGGGGCTATGGTGATAATGGTGGTGATGGTGGTGAGGCTGTGGTGATGGTGGTGGTGATATTGGTGGTGAGGCTGTGGTGATGGTGGTGGTGATATTGGTGGTGAGGCTGTGGTGATGGTGGTGGTGATATTGGTGGTGAGGCTGTGGTGATGGTGGTGGCGATGCTGTGGTGATATAGGTAGTGAGGCTGTGGTGATGGTGGTGATGAGGCTGTGATGAAGGTGGTGGTGAGGCTGTGGTGATGGTGGTGGTGAGGCTGTAGTGAGGGTAATGGTGAGGCTGTGGTGATGATGGTGGTGAGGATCTGGTGAAACTGGTGGTGAGGCTGTGGTGATTGTAATGGTGAGACTGTGGTTATTGTAGTGGTGAGGCTGTGGTGATACTGGTGGTGAGGCTGTGGTGTTTGTGGTGGTGAGACTGTGGTGATGGTAGTGGTGAGGCTGTGGTGATGGTAGTGGTGAGGTTGTAGTGAGGCTGTGGTGATGGTAGTGGTGAGGCTGTGGTGATACTGGTGGTGAGGCTGTGGTGTTTGTGGTAGTGAGACTGTGGTGATGGTAGTGGTGAGGCTGTGGTGATGGTAGTGGTGAGGTTGTAGTGAGGCTGTGGTGATGGTAGTGGTGAGTCTGTGGTGATACTGGTGGTGAGGCTGTGGCGATACTGGTGGTGAGGCTGTGGTGATGGTGGTGGTGAGACTGTGGTGATGGTAGTGGTGAGGCTGTGGTGATGGTAGTGGTGAGGTTGTAGTGAGACTGTGGTGATGGTAGTGGTGAGGCTGTGGTGATGGTAGTGGTGAGGTTGTAGTGAGGCTGTAGTGATGGTAGTGGTGAGGCTGTGGTGATGGTGGTGGTGAGGCTGTGGTGATGGTGGTGGTGAGGCTGTGGTGATGGTGGTGGTGAGGCTTGATGGTAGTGGTGAGGCTGTAGTGAGTTTGTTGTGATAGTAGTGGTGATACCGATGGTGAGGCTGTAGTGATGGTAGTGGTGAGGCTGTGGTGATGGTGGTGGTGAGGCTGTGGTGATGGTAGTGGTGAGCCTGTAGTGATGGTGGTGGTGAGGCTGTAGTGATGGTAGTGGTGAGGCTGTAGAGATGGTGGTGGTGAGGCTGTGGTGATGGTAGTGGTGAGGCTGTAGTGATGGTGGTGGTGAGGCTGTAGTGATGGTAGTGGTGAGGCTGTGGTGATGGTAGTGGTGAGGCTGTGGTGATGGTAGTGGTGAGGCTGTGGTGATGGTGGTGGTGAGGCTTGATGGTAGTGGTGAGACTGTAATGATGGTAGTGGTGAGGCTGTAGTGATGGTAGTGGTGAGGCTGTGGTGATGGTAGTGGTGAGGCTGTGGTGATACTGGTGGTGAGGCTGTGGTGATGGTGGTGGTGAGGCTGTGGTGATGGTAGTGGTGAGGTTGTAGTGAGGCTGTGGTGATGGTAGTGGTGAGGCTGTGGTGATACTGGTGGTGAGGCTGTGGTGATGGTGGTGGTGAGGCTGTAATGATGGTAGTGGTGAGGCTGTAGTGATGGTAGTGGTGAGGCTGTGGTGATGGTAGTGGTGAGGCTGTAGTGATGGTGGTGGTGAAGCTGTGGTGATGGTAGTGGTGAGGCTGTGGTGATGGTGGTGGTGAGGCTGTGGTGATTGTGGTGGTGGGGCTGTGGTGATGGTAGTGGTGAGTCTGTAGTGATGGTAGTGGTGAGTCTGTAGTGATGGTAGTGGTGAGGCTGTGGTGATGGTGGTGGTGAGGCTGTGGTGATGGTGGTGGTGAGGCTGTGGTGATGGTGGTGGTGAGGCTGTGGTGATGGTGGTGGTGAGGCTGTAATGATGGTAGTGGTGAGGCTGTAGTGATGGTAGTGGTGAGGCTGTGGTGATCGTAGTGGTGAGGCTGTGGTGATGGTGGTGGTGAGGCTGTAGTGATGGTAGTGGTGAGGCTGTGGTGATGGTAGTGGTGAGGCTGTAATGATGGTAGTGGTGAGTCTGTAGTGATGGTAGTGGTGAGGCTGTGGTGATGGTGGTGGTGAGGCTGTGGTGATGGTGGTGGTGAGGCTGTGGTGATGGTGGTGGTGAGGTTGTAGTGATGGTAGTGGTGAGGCTGTGGTGATGGTAGTGGTGAGGCTGTGGTGATGTGATGGTAGTGGTGAGGCTGTGGTGATGGTAGTGGTGAGGCTGTGGTGATATTGGTGGTGAGGCTGTGGTGATGGTGGTGGTGAGGCTGTGGTAATGGTAGTGGTGAGGCTGTGGTGATACTGGTGGTGAGGCTGTGGTGATGGTGGTGGTGAGGCTGTGGTGATGGTGGTGGTGAGGCTGTGGTGATGGTAGTGGTGAGGCTTGATGTAGTAGTGAGGCTGTGGTGATACTGGTCGTGAGGCTGTGGTGATACTGGTAGTGAGGCTGTGGTGATGGTGGTGGTAAGGTTGTGGTGATGGTAGTGGAGAGGCTGTGGTGATGGTAGTGATGAGGCTGTGGTGATGGTGAGGCTGTGGTAATGGTAGTGGTGAGGCTGTGGTGATACTGGTGGTGAGGCTGTGGTGATGGTGGTGGTGAGGCTGTGGTGAGGCTGTGGTGATGGTGGTAGTGAAGCTGTGGTGAGGCTGTGGTGATGGTGGTGGTGAGGCTGTGGTGATGGTAGTGGTGAGGCTTGAGGTAGTGGTGAGGCTGTGGTGATACTGGTCGTGAGGCTGTGGTGATACTGGTGGTGAGGCTGTGGTGATACTGGTGGCTGTGGTGATGGTGGTGGTGAGGCTGTGGTGATGGTGGTGGTGAGGCTGTGGTGATGGTGGTGGTGAGGCTGTGGTGATGGTAGTGGTGAAGCTGTGGTGATGGTGGTGGTGAGGCTGTGGTGATGGTAGTGGTGAGGCTGTGGTGATGGAAGTGGTGAGGCTGTGGTGATGGTGGTGGTGAGGCTTGAGGTAGTGGTGAGGCTGTAGTGAGGCTGTTGTGATGGTAGTGGTGATACTGATGGTGAGGCTGTGGTGATGGTAGTGGTGAGGCTGTGGTGATGGTAGTGGTGAGGCTGTGGTGATGGTGGTGGTGAAGCTGTAGTGAGGCTCTGTTGATGGTAGTGGTGATACTGATGGTGAGGCTGTGGTGATGGTGGTGGTGAGGC